>VCRD01003588.1:13882-37095 GCA_006783055.1 Trinorchestia longiramus
CGACCTTTAGTTTCTCTAATAGGAGCTCCTTTGATGTAGCTTAGTACTATTTGCTGTCTGAACCTAAATAAGGACATGTTTTTATTTTCTTGTCTGTGCAAAAGCCATGCATTCTGAACAGTGACGTCAAGAAGCCAAGAAAATATCGGCCACCACCATTTTTTCATCCGAATATTCACTCGGTAACAGTTCACATTCTGGTCCATTCTATCAGTACCTCCCATAAACTTATTGTAAGCATTTATCACATAAGGCTGATTCACCTGAATAGTTTTCTTGCATTTGGAGGACCACCTACTTGCTTTAACAGTTGGATTCGTTGAATGAATATTTGAAGCTACCGAAACGACAGCGTTGTCAGCCCACCGAATCAGAGATATTTTGTTACTCTCATCAACAACAGAATCAATTGAACCCCGCTCTTGTTTTTTCATGTCTTTTGTGCTCATTATTGGGCAGTTTTTTGGAATTCTGTTGTCCCTCACAGTTCCTGTTGCGCCATAGTGTTTAGAAGACAAATGAGCTATCAATGGAAGGCTGGTGAAGTAATTGTCAAAATAAACACGTAATGGTAGCTTAGTTATATGATCGGGTAGAGAATGAAGTAATGATAACAGAGTCCCTCCCCCTTCACCAAATTTTGCTTCATACTGCTGCTGGACTTCACTGCTAGAGCCTTGGTAAATGTCAAAAGCCAAGAGGTAACCGAGTTTGGAGTTCAGACACCATGCTTTATATCCAAATCTGATTGGTTTGTTCCTTATACACTGCTTGCATCCATGTTTACCATAATATTCGATCATTGATTCATCCAGATCTATTTGCTGCTCCATAGGAAAAGTTGTGGCAAATTTTTCATTCAAATATTTTATCAAAGGGCGGAGTTTGGCTAATTTGTCATTTTTATCCAGTTTCATATTATCGGTAAAATGAAGGAAACTCAAAATTTGTTCAAACCGGTCTCGGGAAATAGCATCTGCTACAAAGTCACTACGAACATCTTCATGACTACTCCAATACATACGTCGAGCTGGAACAGGTCTGTAACCTGAGAGTAGTAATATTCCCAGAACAGCTCTTATTTCAGATGCCGTTACAGAAAATGAAACGTTTTTTTGAGTAGCATATTTGATGGATTCAGAGGTAATCAAATCTAGTAGAGTTTCATCAAAGAAATAGTTGAATTTTTGTAGAGGCGTTTTTCCCGACAAATTGATGGAAGGTTGTTGAACTTCATAGATTTTCTGAACGAATGCTGGGGTGAAATTTTTTGTTGAATCCCATTTATAAGATATCGAGTCTTTCTGAGATTTCATTCTCTTGGCAGGCCTCGGTCTGTCTGGAATATCTACATCAATATCTTGCTCCTCATTGTTAGTGAGAATAGTGGCTTCGGCTTGTAATTGCCTTCCACTCAAATTATCCACTAATCCTCCACCATCTTCGTCACCAGAATCACTCTCAGAATCGCAGTGGACGTCAGGAGGTGTGATGTATATGCCATCAATCGAACTTTCTTCGGTCTCCAGAAGATCAAGAATGGCTTGAGTTGTCAATGTTCTGAGGGAGGAAATAAGTGTATATATAAAACTAATAAAAATATATTATTTATACGTACGAAGAACAACAACTAAATATATTATGATCACCGAAATTCAACTAAAAAGATCAAATATAGAATTTCGAAAGTAATTTCTTATGCATTTCGGTACTAAAGATTCACATATGCCGATATTCTATAATTTCCTAGTATGTACTCGCATCTGCCGAACCTACTATATATAGTAGCGATATAAAAATTTAGTCCTGAATACTGATGAAACTTTTTCTGTATAAAATATGTATCCACACATGAACACTGAGATGTAATTAATACATTTTTCACAAAAAAATTAATAATCACTATGAACTATTGTTAGTATAACCTACTTGTTTTTGGAAGCCATCCTGCGTTGACCGTATCTGGAGACAAACTGGCAAATGCAAACTCTCTCTGTACAATCTGCAAACCGTACGCGTACCAACGTGTTCTATACCGTTAAAACAACAATTGTACAAGAACTGAACATAATAATCTCATTCGTTTCTGAAATACAATAGAATACATATTGCCTACTATATATAGTAGTTCCGACACTAATGGGTATTCCCATGAATAGAGGAATAGTCACAAAACTAGCATCTATGAAAATGACCTACGGCAAGCTTGCTCGCTAGCTGCACCTTCATACCGCCATTATAGGCAGAAGAATAATTACAACTTGCACTTGAATACTTCACCTACGTATGTCATGGCTCTCCGCTAGATGCTGCTTCAAAGACCTATTACGGACACAAGAATAGTCACACAACTCGCAGTTCACTTATTTACGGATGCTGTGCTTGTTAGCTAAACGCAGTTTTGAGTAGCGATTGTTGGGAGATGAGTATGCTCAATACGCGCACTACAATGATTTTCCTATTTGATGCTTACTTGCTAGATGATGCGCTGGAATTACCTTTTGCAGCAGAAGAATATTCACACAACTAACTCTTCAATACTTTCCCTATCCCATGCTTCTTTGCTAGATGCTTCTTTAAATTGAAATGATAGGCAGTAGAATATTCACAAAACTCACACTTCCACATTTTCCCATTTCCATGTTTGCTAGCAAGATGGAACTGTAAAGAATCGTTCCTAAAAAATGAGTAATCGCAGTACTCACACTTAAAAAGTTTCCCAATGTTATGCTTCTTTGCTAGATGCCTCTTTAAAGTGGAATGATAGGCAGTAGAAAATTCACACAACTCGCACTTCAACATTATCCTCTTTACGTGTTTGATAGCAAGATGCCGCTGTAAAGAATAGTTATGAGCACATGAGTAATGACAGTATTCACAGTTAAAAAGTTTCCCCATGGCATGTTTAACTGCTAGATGTTCCATTAAATACTTGTTAGAGGCAGTAGAATATTCACACAACTCGCACTTCAACTTTTTACCAATGTTGTGTTTATTACCTAAATGCACTTTCAGTTGATACTTTAGCGTACAAGTGTAATCACAGAACTCACACTCTAAGAAAACACCCAATTTATGTCTTGATGCAAGATGGAAAGTAAGGTTATCTTTCCGATTAGTGCTGTAATCACAAACGTTACACAGAAACTTCTGGTGGCTGTTACGTTTAACCTCTAAGTCCCTGTTGGTGCCTGACACTTCTGCTGGTACCTGACAATTTTGCTGGTACCTGACAGTTCTGACGGCAACTGACACTTGTGATGGTACAGAGTCAGCGCCCTCTTGAGATGCTGCAGCTGATCTCTGATGAACAGCACGTGTGTTGCACGCACCAGAGCTGCCTTCCTGCAACTTGTCGTCTACTTCTGCGTGCCTTGAACGTGTTCCAGCACACACCTCGTCTTCTCTCTTCATAGTAAGGGTAGAGGAGACTGCATTTGAACTAACCTGTGACAGATAACTCAAGTCTTTAAAAGGTAGAAATTATTTCCTAGCACTTATAGCATTTTAACACACACATCTGGGCAACGGATGTAAAATGCATATCGTAACCCAAAATACAATTAAACGTCGTTATTTCAACGAAGAAAGCAGGTTTTCCAAATCTTTTAAATTGATTTAAATTTATGATATAATTTCATTAGAAACAGAAACTACTAAATTGCAACAAAATACTAATGAAAATTTAATTTACCACAGCAATATGATCTACTCATATATCAACCAAGCAACAAGATCAAATTGACTTTCAACTATTAGGTAACAAGATAGTTCCCGTGGAAATTCCACGGTTTAACTTTGATATATATGATATCATTATGAAAACGAATGAATAAAATGATTTACGACGAATTATCGTGTACCAATTGAATATTTTTCATGAATATATACAAAACTTCAATTCTGTATCTTATTTACAGATAATATGGCTTGGATAGTACAGTTTGAAATTCTATGGTGTAACCCCTTCGCTACCGTCAGGTTAATATGTCCTAACCAAATTTAAAAATCAATCCCTTCAGTCCCATATTCTAAATGTTTCGTTCAAATTACAACAAAATTACACAGAGATAAGTAAATATAAGTGGTGATTTTGCGCAATATTTTGATCAGTATGAAAATAATTTAGTCATGAAAGGGTTAGAAGTGATAAAATTAGGGATCTATGAAATAAAATAAATTTATAAATTTCACCCATGGTACCATCAGATCGTGAATATTTTTTTATGACAGTATACGAAACTTCTTTTCTGTATTTTATCTATCGATAACATGGCCATGTATAAAAAAAGGCTAATAACATGAAAATGCAGGATTTTATTGTTTTCCGACACATTTGGCATCCACAATACAACACTTATAATATATGCATACCCGTTATGATTTCAGTTCAATAATTTTTCATCAGTAACAGAAAAGATGTAATGGGACGGACACACACAGATGGAGATACACTGTCTATTATATAGTAGATCATAGTACATTAATTAAGACAACAGTACACTGGAGAAAAAATCAGAAACGTTTCCATCTTTTAAACATCTATATCATGCCAGGAGCAAAAAAAGACTTAAAGGCAGGACAGCAGGTCAGGCAGGAGAGCAGGTCAGGCAGGAGAGGTCAGGCAGGACAGCAGGTCAGGCAGGAGAGCAGGTCACTACGCTTCGAGTTTCTCCATTTTAGATGTTTAACGAATAAAATTTTGACAATCTTACTTTATGATTAGGGCAGCTGTGTTGAACATCTCAATGCAAATTTTTCAGATTCATACACCACTTGAAAAATTCTTCTGTGACAAACATTGCAAAGCTACATTTTCATATATTACAGAAAGCTACCAACACACAAAAACTTTTCAATTATTGAAATGAAAATGTGCTGAATAAACAACAAAATCCCGTGACTATGAGGCTGGCAAGAGGGAGAAACTGATTGCCCTCTACACACAGATGTGCAGCAAAGGCTCAACAAATTAAAGGAGTCAAAAGAACTATAGTTGATCATAAAATGAGCAATAGTGGAAATACAGGGTGCAGCAAGATAACTTCCTTTTTTCAAAGGAAAACGCATTTAAAAAAAGGAACTTATGTTACCACACACTCTACATTCTATGATGTGTAGCTAAATCTTAAGCTGGCTGAACACTAAAGTGTTCATGTCACTAAGGAGGCAGGAAACACACCAAGGAACAGCTGTGCCACCAACAACTGAAGGAACAAGGACAGGGGGAGACTGACTGTCACTGAGGCAGTGGACAGGTCAACTGGACAACAAACAATAACAAATAGTGAATTAAAAGGTCAAACTTTGTGGCAGGAGTGGACACAATTATAGGACTGTGGGAATACAGGCAAGCATGAAGATAATTGAAAACCAATCAACACATCTGAACAAAGAACCAAATGAGAAATTTGATAAATACTTCACATAATATTGAAATAACAGAGGAGTATTCAACAAAAAGAAAAAAAGAATGTCTTCATTTTCAATCAACATGAAACAAGGTGGATGTATAATTCAACACAAAAATTAACTGTTCATTAATTAAAAATGCAGAAAAATCCCATCAAACATTAATTCACTAATATTTAAGAAATAAAAAATTAGAAACGACGGGATTAAACCTTCGTGAGACATTTTTTCAAGTCATAGTAGCAATGGAAGACACAAGGAGGGCGCTCAGCAGCCATCAAACAATGAACATCTGCACTACTGCTAACAAAGAATAACAAATAATAATAAGAAACTGTTCAATTAACATCCAGTCATTAGTGGAAGTCATGTGAAATACTTAAATAAAGGTGAATGGAGGCATTGAAAGATAGAACAGACAAGCAATTGCAGTACCTGAGGTTCCTGATCCCTGTCAATGGGCTCCTCCTTCACTGTGACGTCATCCAGCTCCCCGTCAGGTACTTCACTTTTGATGATCATTGCTGCTGGAGGATTGGCAGGGTTTGGTGGGGCAACTGCAAAGGCAAGATAATATTTATTCTCCGGAACAAACGATGGAATTGTTGAATTAACTTAACACTCAAAGCATTTACAAAAGACATATGAACTAGATTCCTATTGTGGAAAGTGAGATAATTCATATAAATGGAAATTCTCATCACATCAAAACAAACTTACATAGTTACTTATGGATAAAAGCTTCTCCAAGATTACAGAACAATGCAACAATGAAGCAAAAGTTAAATATTAAACAAGGAACCACCAGGTTCAAGAACACTTAAACTATTCCACCAATTTTTCCCCTTCAATACAGCAGAGAGGAATGTTATTCATGCTATTCCAGTCATGATTTTGATAATTTGTGTCACACAGAATTAATGATTGAGCCTATCTTTGAAACAATATTGGATAAACATGACTGTTTTTACTTTCCACACAGGACTGTATAGATTTTATACTCCATTACAAGCACGGTTGTGGAGCTGGAAGAATATTTTGTGATTCCAGCTCCACCCATTTAGAATGATGCAACTCCATCCCCACCATATTTAAAAAAAATGATTCCAACTCCACAACCCTGACTACATATTCAAACTAACTCTCTCACAACCATTTACAAGTCTCACCATACTCGAAGTTTTCCCCTTCATCGTCTTGCTTCATAAAGTCACTTCTGCAACACTGCCTCTTCAGTTCCGCATCTGTCAGCTTGTGCACCAGAACCACTGCACGCTCCATGCTGTGCATTCACACTGCAGAGGATGGTCCGGAGCTTTACTAATGAAATGATAAAGTTGTGAAACTTCTCATTAACCTGAAATAAAGAAAAGTCATGAGAAATTGATACAACCAACCATCATTAACTGGGTAGAGGTAGATTTTAAATCACACATATGTATAAAAATTAAAAGATTCTTCATTTACAGGCCAACCTATAAATTTTTTTAATGAGATGTTATTGGAGCTTTGCTACTGAGATATCAGAAGCTTATTTGAATTTATTTCTTACACTGAAATATAAAAGTTAGTTCAAAAGTCATCAAAAATGTAATTTTAAAAATTCATCAAATAAATTAGAGCAAAATCTTGAAAACATCTAAATTCATTTGAAAAAGTACTTTAAATTATATCTGTCTAGGCAGATTTTTTTTTAATGTACCAAGATGGATATACTTTAAACAATATTCAATTGTAATCATTCAAAAATAATTCTCTTTATTAGGAGTGAGAATAACTACAACAAACATTAAACTCCAATAAATAAATTCCTTGTGCTTATACACTGGTACTTTGTGATTCACACTGAATTGTTTTGTTTGGGGTGCTCAAAATTAGGTGCCAATTTATTCCAGAAAATTGTGTAAGAAAAAATTAGCCTATTCCAGACCCCAAAATCCCCATATTTTGGCATATTTTCATGGGCCTATGCTGTGTCATGTGACCAAACAACTCAAATAATGTGAACCAAGAAAATATTGTGTAGATGCTTTTTTATTTCCATACTATAATGTAAGAACTGTCTACAAGCACATATATAATTACTTTTCACTTGTTGGGGGCTAATTAATAGCAACAATACAGGCTAATTTCAAGATAATATGCACAAAATCTCAAGATTAACAAGGAGTTTTTTCACAGCTGGGTTGTGTAAGTGTAACTGACAGAGTAGCTTGGTCTGTATCTCTTGCTTCTGATGAATGGCAAGCACTGTTTGAGTTGGACAACAAAATTTGATAGAAAAATGTGTTCCATTAGGCAATTGCTTGAATTAAGAGACATTAGAATCACAAGGTACCACTGTATTTTAATCTATTTCATGCAATCTAATGGCATACATTTTTTGAGAATATTAGTTTACCGTTATAAAACTGACATAATAAACGAATATTTTATTATAATACAAAAGATTTTAAATACATGTATAGTCTATCAATTATTTTATTGCATCATTATTCTAGAACACAAACAAGATAATTTATTTTTCAAAACACTGCATAAACAAAACAATGAAGGCAAGAAAACTGAGCATGCAACATATGTATTCAGTTGCTCAAACTTAGAAAACATACAATTAATTAAAGAGCAAAAAGTCACAGTCTAGTTATTTTGCAACAAATAATGCCAACATAAATGCACATTTACCGATATAAACATTTAAAAATATCACACTTTCAAAAGTTTCAGGCAGATTTGCAGCAATTATCTTAAAATTATAATAATATTTATATGCATATATAATAAACACTGCCAGCAACACTTTGGGCCTAAAGAAAAATTTTTTTTAAAAATGCTTACAAGCACTTGAAATTTTTTTCTATTATATCAAATAAGGAATAACTTTAACTTTTGCATTTGAATTTTAACTCTTTGACTGCAACCCCAACATTAGTGTTTACAAATAACAAGGTCCATGTAACATAAATGGTACATATTGCAGTCTAGGTGTTAAAGCTATTTAGGAGAAAAACTGGCTATTGAACAATAGTAATTAGGCCACTCTCATAAATAGCTGCTCTGACATGGCTACTTTGATGACTGGCCACTTTATTACCACTAGTTTGATGACTGGCCACTTTATTACAACTACTTTGATGACTGGCTACTTCACTACAGCTACTTTGATGATTGGCCACTATCATATGGCAAAATTTATGACTGTCAACTTTAGTATGGCTACTTTGATGACTAGATGCTATGACCTACTATGTTCCTAAGTAGACTAATAAGCAAAATTGAAGGGTGGACAGCACTAGTGGACTACTTGCATTTTTTCCTATGGTAAATATAATATATTTTCCACAGGAAAAAAATGCAACTAGTCCACTCCTGTACTGTCGCTAACACAGCGCTGACAGAGGCGATTACGATCCAGTAGTTTGCTATATGAAGGGTGGACAGCACTAGTGGACTACTTGCATTTTTTCCCACTACTTGCAAGTAGTTAGTAGCCTGTGTTGAACTTCCAGGTGCTTTTATGATCCTAGCACACAAGTGAAATAACTCTGTTAAACCACCCTGTTTTACGTCTGTTTTAGATGGAATTAAAGGCCATTACAAAAGCCCCTGCCAAAGCTGGCTCTGATATGTAAGCCTAAGTCTAGGGTCCCAAGTTTTGAGTGTTATATTTCCCATGCAGTCTTTAAATTTTCTCCACATCTGATGCAGGAACTACGTAGGTTGACTGATTCAAACTATTCCCCAAACTTGCAGGTCATCTAGTCCTGTTACAAGCCTTGACCTCACATCACAAGATGAACATGAACACTTGCTAAAATTTAAAATGCTAGCATTAAAAATTGAAAAACTTACTGTAACTTTGAATCATACTTGATTGAACCGAGGATTCCTTTCTTTTTTCTTTCACTTACATTGAAAATTTGAAGAAATATCAGCAATGTAAATTATTTAATTGAAAGAATTTAGAGCTACAACCTATATTTGCAAAAATTTCATCTCTATAGTGTGGTGGATTATGCCTTACCAACTCACATGATATATAGAACTAAACTTGTTGAAAATATTTCCAATGTGATACCTTAATAAGAAAAAAATTCTTATTGCATGCATTGAATTAAAAACTTTCACTTTGAACAGTCAGTAACCTGGATTAGTTAGTAACTACTTGATAAACTTGACGGGCAGTTCATTACAAGCTGGCTCTCCCAGTCACATCTTCACTTGGCTAGTTCCTCTGCATGGAATGACTCAGGGTGGCCCTTGATGAATTAGTTTAGATGGCCCTGCCACACAGAGCAACAACTTTGGGATGTTGCCCTCTTGTATGTGTGTGCTTTAGAAGGAATTAAAGGCCATATCTTTTTCTTGCTTTCTATCTATTGGAGCTCCAGAGATGAGTCCACGCAGCTTCTAAAATTCAGGGATGTTTTATTGTTACTTTGAAGTTCAGCACACAAGCTAAAAAATGTAACACAAAGATTATTCTGTGTAGTTCCATTCAAAGAATTCATTCACTACATTGATATGTTGCATTTTTTATATATTTTCAGATAGTTTTATTCTTCCTTACATATGGTAGACAGTTAGCAACTATATTAATTTGTTTTTGAGTAGGTTCTAGAGAGGGACCACCTCCAAATAAATTTTTCAAGCAGATTGGTATAATCAGTAGGAGCAAAAAATCCTGTGAGCCAGGGTCATCTAAAGTAATTCCTCAGGGGCCTACCTGAGTCATTTCATGCAAATGAACCAGCCAAGTGAGGGCATCACTGGATGATCCAGCTTGTCATAAACAGCCCCACATGCTTAGCAGGTGGTCACATTAAAGAAATGACTATTCAACATCACTGTTCCTTATTCCATGCATGCACTATGAAATCTTTCATTGCATCCATAACAGTCATGTTACATTCCTCATTCAGCCCTAGAAGATATCTCATCCCAGAGTCCTCTTCAACACACCTTGCATTCCACTTGTTTTCTCCATACTGCTTATAGACCACATTCATGAGGCTCTCTCGCTCATGTTCATATTTACTGCATTCTAAGACTAGATGTTCAACTGTTTCCTCTACTCCTCTGTTACACTGCAGACATAACCTTGTATTCCCCTCATTCCACCTCCATGTATGCCTATTCACACTTAATGCCTTACATCTGACAGCAAACAAGAGTTAGGTGCCAAAGCTTCCATCATATAACATTTTAAACATTCGTACATTCTTACTGGTATACCAAATTAAAGTAGTTTTTCCATTCATACTACGGATCCATTTTTTAAGGCCATACTCTTTTGTTAGTTTTACAACTTGTTTCTTCCACTTATTGCAATCCCACTCTATTCCTTTACCTCCATGACCTCAATAACCAATAGTTCATAGTTCTTCCAATTGTAACACAAAGTTTTCTGAATCTTCAGTTTTCTTGTATGCCCTGGGCAAATTTTCTCCCAAAAACTTTCACTCAGATTCCATTCAAAGATTTCTTTAACCCACTTTTTATTCTCCATTCGCTCAATTCTCACGTTAAAATTCAACACAGCCTTTACCATTCTTTCAGAAAACAGACTTCACCCAAGATTCACTCTAATAGGTTACAATAGGTGTGACCGAAGCCTCGTGTGCCCAACACGAAGACGAGCAACTGCTGTCTCTCTATAGTGGGTCTTGTGTGCAGCCCACCTCCATTGCCCTGTATTATCTTGAAATCTAAGTAGGTGACGCAAAACTAGTTTTTCTTGTTTTCCTGTGTTCTTCTTCTTGTTTCACTTTTATTGGAGGTTTGGAGATAGGTCCATGCAGCTCCACTCCTTCAGGGATGTTTTATTGTTTTCTGAAATTTAGCACCCAGGTTGAAAAAGGATACAAGAGATTTTTCTGGGTAGTTCTACTCAGAGATTCGGTTCACTTCTCTGAACTGTTGCAATTTTTAAGAAATATCAGATAGTTTTAATTTTCCTTATGGATGTTAAATAGCTAGCAACTATTTTAACAATTTGCTTTTGAGTTGGTTCCAGAAAGAGGACACCTCCAAGTAAATTCTTCAAGCAGAAAGACACATTTAAACGAGTCAAGGAATTTTTCATGGTGGCACGTTTTGCAGCGTAGTAAGGGCAAGAGAAAAAAATATGGTCGATACTTTCTTCAGCACCACAAGAGCAATAGGGATCTTCCACAACGCTAAAGTGATAGAGGTGTGACCGGAGATCCGTGTGCCCGACACGAAGACGAGCAAGTGCTGTCTCAATGTGGCGGGTCTTGTGTGCAGACCACGGCCACTGCCCCGTATTATCTCGAATTTTCATCTGATGACGTCCCTTCCCTGTCAGTTGAATGTATTGTTGAGGTTCTTAATTTCTTCATAAGAGGAGGGCGTTAGGGTGCGGTACCGCAGCAAATGGGCATTTTTTGCTGCTTCATCTGCAGCCTCATTACCAGGGATGTCCATATGGCCTGGAATAAATTGCAGGTATACCCAATGGGAAGAAGCAATGTTAAACAGTTCGTCCTGTATATTGAACACTAAAGGTAGGTAATTTTTTGGCCTTGAATTCGGTATGAGATACAAGGAGCTCAACGAGTCACTGAAAATTACATACTTTTCTTCTTGACAATTATTCAGCAATATCCATTGAAGTGCTTCATTGATGGCAATAAGTTCACACTCCATGATGTGAATTTGAGGTCGGAGTTTGAAGTTAATGGTGACTCCTCTGGAGGGGATTACCACTGCTGCAGATGCAGAACAGGTAGGTTCAACAATACAGGAGCCATCAGTATATATATGAGTGTATCCAGAGTATTTTGTGTCTATTAATTAGTGGTACATTTGGAGCACATTTTGACTGGTTTGAGAAGATACCAAGGTAGGGAGGAAATCAGTGCATATATAGGTCTCCACCTTGAACCAGGGAGGGAGCGGCGAAACCAGTGGTGCTGCATTGCGAGCCGGAATCTGCAGGTTTACATTAGTAAAAAGGGCTCTTGCACGTAATTTCATGGAGGTTAAAAGTCAAAGACAATCCCTCTGCAGGAAATTGAGCTTGTAGTAAGTCATCAGCCATATCGTTGGGAAGTTGATGAAGTTTACTGTAGTACTGACAAGTTAGTAGATCTCTGTGTATTGTCAAAGTGAAGATGTTTGCTTCTACCTCCAGTGAGACTGCAGGAGAAGTTTTTCGGCATCCAGTGGCAATGCGAAGGTAATGGTTTCGAATGCTGTTTAGCTGAAGAAGATTAGAAAGTGCAGTAGTACCATACAGTGGGGCAGCATAATCTAGTCAGCTACGGATAAGGGTTTTATAGAGATAAATTAGTAGTTCCCGGTCAGCACCCCAATGCCTATGTGATATAGATTGTAGCAGGTTGAGCAATGGTGCACAGGATTGTTTGAGGTATTCCACTTGATGATGCCAGTAGAGCTGAGGAGAGTCCAACATGACTCCAAGGTACTTGAATTGTCTTGTAAATTTCAATTGCTGTCCTCCCACTGTAATAGGAAGTGGGTTAATTCTTTTGTTTGTAAAAAGCATGCACTTAGTTTTATTGAAATTTATTTTTAGACCCCATTGTTTTGACCAGTTATGAAGTGCAGTGAGCTGTTGCTGTAGGGTATCCATTGCAATGCAAAGATTAGGGTGTTGGGTATAGAAAGCAAGATCATCGGCATACTCACAGGAGCAGATTCCTTCCACCACTGGCGTATCATACATCATAATGTTGAATAACAAAGGTGACAGCACAGCCCCCTGCAAAACACCACTCCACGCTATCCTCTCTGACAAGTAGGTACCCTCCATGAACACTTTGAAGGATCTATCCTTCAGGTACGCTTGCAGCCATCACAACATTGTTCCCCTAACACCGCATCGACTCAACTTTTAGAGAACTTCCATCGGCCATACTATGTCAAAAGCACTTGAGAAATCAACAAAGAGGCACAGAATAATAGATTTGTTTACCAGTGTTGATCTTATTGCAGCCTTTAGTTTTGTGACTAGATCAATTGCACACAGTTTCCTTTGGTAGCCTCCTTGCGTTTTCCTGAAGACACCTTTCTGTTCTAGGAAAAATGTGAGACGGCTAACTATTAGTCCACGATATTAGCCACAAGCCACGATGTTAGTGGCTTATTTGGTTTAGGTAGGGGAATGATTATTGCAGGCAGCTATACTGTGGGAAGCATTCCAGATTGCAGGCTTTTGTTGTATAATTGGAGGAGCCATGTTTTGTAGTTGTCTGGCATATGCTTTAAGTGTTCATTATGTGTGTCATCATGGCCAGTAGCTGTACCCCTCATGGAGGTCAGTCCCCTGTTCAGTTCTTGTATATTAAATGGATCTTTTATTACAGAGGGAGTATCATCATTTAATGCTATAGCAAGAGGAATCAGGGTATGCTGAGGGAAAGGTGATGGAGATGGGGATGTCAGTCTTTCTTGGTAATGGTCAGCCAAAGCATTTGCTTTGGAAACTGTGTCAGTGATAATTGCATTGTTTGTTAGAAAAAGCTGAGCTTTTTTGGAGAAAGGGGTTTGAAGATTTTTTATGCATTTCCATATTAAAGAAGCAGAAGTGTCTGTAGTGATGCTATTGCAGAATGAGATCAAAGATTCCTTTTTTGCATTTTTAACCTCATGTTTGACTAGCGCCTGACAGTTTTGCCCCTTGTTTTGCTTTCACTGCTGCAGCACATTTTGAGTTCCACCAAGACTCATTATACTTAGGCTGGGTGTGTTCTTTTGTTTTTTTGAAAACTTTGTGGCTGGCCTTAATCAGATTACTTGTAAAGTTTGTAAATTCCCTCTGTAGATCATCCATTTCTTGGAGCTCAGGGTGTTGCAAAGCAGCTGTCCAGTTCTCCCATGTCCCAGTTCCAAATTTCCATGTTGGCCATTTTCTGAAACCTGCAGTTGATGGAGCCACTCCAATACTGGTTACAACAGGATAGTGGTCACTTCCCATATCTTCTTCTATTGTTACAGCTACTGAGGGCTGAAAGTTTGCAGAGACAAAGGTCAAATCAAGTGTAGAAAATGAATTCTGGTAAACATTGTAGTAACTTGGCAAGGAGGGAGGAGTTATTAATGATATAGAAGGGTCATCCAGCAACATTTGAGCTATATTTTGACGAGTGGTGTTGGCCAGCTTTGTAGGTTCCCACATTGGATGATGAGCATTAAAATCCCCCACTACAACACGGGCAGGTTGCAATAGTGTAGTGCGGTATACATGTAGTGTATTAGCTCCCTTGTAGTTACTATTTTGTTCGGGTTGTAAGCACAGAGCACAGAAAATGGAGTATCGTTTTGCAAGTAAATGTTAATTCTCAACACTTCAAGACAACTGGGGAAAAATTTTGTCAGTTGAAGCTCAGTGTAGGTGACATCACTCCTAACGAGTATTGCCACCCCAACACCAGCATGCGCATCTATTCTGTGCATGTAGATTGCTATGTATCCAACAAAACGTGGTTCAAAATTTGGTGAAAGCCAAGTCTCATACAGACACACAATGTGTGGCTTGAGGGTGTAAAGTGTAATTTTTAGGTGACTTAGTTTATTGTGAACACTTCTGCAGTTCCACTGAAATATATTTAGTTCTTTTTGTGCATACATTTTGCTGTTTTATTGGTGAATTCAGTACCAGTAGAATTTTGTGAGGCTGTATTGTTGTTATGGAGTTTTCTAGTTAAATTTTTAATCTGAGTCCTAGTATTGTGCTTGGTTTTTTTCTGAGGGTTAGTTCATCCAATGACAGGAGAAGGTGTAATATCCATGGGAGGCAAGATTCTTGAAATTTCCTCAATAGTCTTTTGGGAGATTATATTAGAGCATTGAGATTGGTCCAGGGGTTGTTGAAAATTTTCTGATGGAGCATATAGATTAAAGTTGAAATGTTTCCACAGCAATTTTGTGTACCATCTCTGGTGCATGCATCTGAACATCATTCTGACTTGCAGCAGTAAATATCCTTATCAGGAGATCCAACAGCTGGTTGATGGTGATGTGTTTTTGTGTGGGTGTTTGGAGTTCATCAATGGTTTGGGTACCAACAGTCTTGGTTTTTGGTGTTTTTGGAATCTGTAGATTACTAGAATCTGGTTGATGTCTTGAGAGAGTTGTGTTAGTAGGCAGCACTGATTGAGGTTGAGATGTTGGTGTTGCAGTTTGTTTAAGTACTTGCTTTACTGCATCTCTGTAAGATAACTTTTGTATTTGGTGTACTTTTGCTACTTCTTTTGCTTGTTTCAACTTTGGGCATGCTCCATAATTAGCTGTATGGTTTCCAACACAATTGCAGCAATTTCATCCAGTGGTTTTATTACACTCATTGCTGGTGTTGGGGCCACTGCATACCACACAGCAAGGAGCAGACCTGCAAAATGCAGCACTGTGTTCAAATTGTTGGCACTTGTAGCACTGCCATGGTTTTCCAATGTATGTATTCACCCGGTATTGTTGGTAACGTATTCTGACATATGGAGGTAGACTTTTTGAATCAAAAATTACTTTGAACATTGATGTTTTGATTTTTTCCTTGCCCTTCAAGATTCGTTCTGCCACAGCTTCTTTGAATCCTGCTTCCTTCAGTGCTTCTGTTAGGTCTTCATTGGAAGTGTCCTTGCCAAAGGGTCCAATAACTCCCACAGAATTGCTCTTATTAGCTGGAAGCTGACATTTGACTTTCCAAGGGCCTATCTCTGTTATCTTCAGTAGTTCTGAGGGGTCTTCAAAATGCCTATCCATGGTGACAAGTAAATTCCTACCAAGGTTTTTGGTGATCTTGCCAATACCACAGTTCCCAAAAGTAGAAGCTGCCAGTGCTTTTGCAAGTTTAATTTCGTTTGAGAGGAAACTTTTGTTAGTGGGATCATCTACTGGTTGGATCAAAACCACTGTTGGCTGCATGGATGTTGAATTGTTTGTGTTCATTTCTCTTGGCGTTTGTCCTGGTGATTGGGTTGTCCTCTTCTGAAATTATGCGTAGACTTTTGCTAAATCTCCCAAAATTTGGTATTTCAAATTAATTTTTCCAGTAAAAACAGTAGTTTCTGTTGGTGGAGGATATTGTTTCTGGCTGAATAATTTCTGAGATTATTGGTGCTTCCAAATTCAGTGGGTTTCTTTCTATCAATAGATCCCCCTTCTTCTACATTTGATGCAGTTTGAGACTTTGAAGGTGATCGAGAAGATTCTTGTAAAGGGGGCCAGGCTTCAGCTCCTTCTTCTGAAGTAGAGACAGAGCCATTCTGCTCCTTATGCCTTCTCTTTGGCATACGAATCTTGTTTTTTTACTTCTGCGTTGATTGATCTGTTTTATCTTTTTCCTTTTCTGTTAAAACTCACAGTAGCACGCTAGTTTGCACTTCCTCCTGATACCAAAAACTTCCAGTTAAAACCAGAGACACTTTCACCAGCTCTTGGAATTGATTAATTGATCGAAAGTTCGAAACTCCGCAGTATACTTTTTCTTCTTCTTTGTCGTGTTTATTTGGGGCTTTGAAAACTAGTCCATGTTGCCCCAAGTCTGAAGGTAGGTTGATTTTTTCCTTGTTTATGACGTTTCCTTTGTTCCAACCTGCAAAAAGAGAGAAATTCAAATATTTAGCAAAGGATAGCAAGGGTTTTGCTTTTCCATGTCCTATAAATCTTTTAATATAAACAATATTTCATTTCACAATTTATTTTTCTCCTATTTTTTGTATATTACTTTTAAGGTCTACTGTTAGTTGGTTGGTTGGTTGGTAGAACTGGAGCCCTCCAAAAAGGCTCCAAATAGGCTTCTGGCAAGTATAGTGACACTCAGCCCACCAGCCTGGACTCCAGCAACTGCACTGCAGCTCAGATTCTTGTCACTATTTCAGTTTCTCTGTAAAAGGTTCTTAGGTTCTTAGGTACTTGTCAAAGTTTCCACTTTCTCTGTAAGAGATTCTTAGGTTCTTGTCACAGTTTCCAGTCTCTCTGTAAAAATTCACAGAACTCATATCAGTATTAGTTCAGTAGAGTGAGGGAGTCTGTCCAATTCCCTTCTTCTTTTTTAGAGATCCTCCAGCCTTCCCACAGTGGACTGGAACTGGCTAAGACTCTTATGATGCGAAGTTGCACTCTAGACGAGGAGTCACCACCACCGAGAACATTCTTTAAATTGAACTGCAGGCCAAGGCATTGAAGCAATCGTTTCAGTGGGTGACGCTGTGCTGAGTAGTTGTCACAGTTCAGTAGAAAATGTTCCACTGTCTCAACCTGTCCACATCGGCAGAGAGGCGACTCCAGTAGCTGAAAACTATGCAAATGAGCTGCTACACCCACATGACCCAGGCGAAGACGGCTGATGGCACAATCAACCCAGCGGCACGGGTGTTCTCTTCTCACTGGGGTAGCTGGGGATTCAGTGTGAATGGCCAAAAACTGGCCCTTACCTGTAGACTCCATTAATTGGAACCAGTTCTGCCCCCAGTACTCCGAGAAGCTACTGTTAGTTGCTAGGGCATGCGCAGTATACTTAGTTTTCCTGTGTTTACATTGGGTAATAGTTAGGCTTTCAAGCCAGTTGATCTCTTCCACAAGCGCGGACGATAGGAGTATGGAGACGTAGGAAACTTTGACCGCATAGTCGTTTCTAATATGAAATTAATAGATATCGTGATCAAAAGACACTCATGTTTATCAAAAAATCTTTTCGTTGAAACTTTTCTTGTGTTTCAATATATTTATATGGATTTATTTCTACGTATTAGTCATTAGTGTCTAACATGAACGTAAGTTTCAATCTTCCATGTCTTCTTTTTATCTATTTTGGTGCATGGATCAAAGGTCCCGGACGTACGAAAGCTCAAGATTTGTTCATACCTTTATTTTATTTATTTCAAGTTGTCACAGGAATGGGACTCAGATTTCCTCACTTTTTAGAAAACTACAACGGAATAGAAGCTGTTATCAGTGAATCACTTTATTCACTTCTATGTATAAACTAAGAATAGTCAACTTTTTACACATGATTATTTCTTATCCATCGCATAATTCAGTTACGCAGGTAGGCACTTCTCAACCATAAATATTTTTCTTGGGACAAGCTCTTTCTATAAACATGTTTGTACAAAATTTCTTTAATATCTCTGTTTGATCAACGACAAAATGTTAAAACATCTCTTAAGTCTGGAAAAACATTTATGAATGCCACCTTTACTATATCTTTCCAACACTATTTCCTGAACGTCTCTGATCAAATCTAACGAATAATTGTTATTATTATTACTGTATTCTTAGTTCAACCACCGCTGTCTAACGCGGAACTTCGTTAACACAAACATTATCAAATTCTCTAGTCCACTTCATGTCAACTAGCCTCCTGAATGCAGTACAGGCTTTACCAGCATATGCTGTGTGAGTTTTTCAGCATTTCACCTCTGTGCCTTGAACTTTATTCCTCAACTTTAAACATAAGGCTAATACATCCCCTTCCGTATACAATTCCCTTCGTACTATTTCAGCAATTTAGCCGCCGGAGTAATAATTTTCAGCACAATCGTAACATCACTTGCGCTGGATATTGGCCTGATATGAACACTTAAACACTGGTAACCATTAGAAATTTTCTAGTCAATTTGTAAGGATTCCCGTGCACGTTGTTGATTCAGCGCTACGTGCACATAAACACGCGACTCAACCGCACGTCACCTCACCTCAGAACTTTATAAAATCTCCACATGCATACCTCGAAACTATCTATCTTTCAGACCTATTCTCGAATACAGGTAAGATAGTACATTTTGTTCAGAGTTAGAGGTATAGAGTACACCCTATGGTCGGTTGAGAGTTTCCCTCATAGATTCTGTACACAGATCGAGTGACAAAATAATTTTAGAACTCTAAATGTATCCTACTGAACAATGTCAGCAACTACTCACAAGGAACAAAGTGTTTCTATTCCAACATTTAGCTTGCAGTTGAGCATAGTGACAAACAGATAGCACACGTGAGATGCAAGAAATATAAGGTGTACTTAAAAAAATGCTCTCATTTGCGATATTTTATTCAGTAAAATTTTTGATGCACAATTAAACAAGAAAAAATGCGAATTCAACTAAAAGACATTCCCTACCAAAGACATTTTTTTTATGAAAATACAATAGAAAGATTCATTAAATTTATACCATAAGTTAAGATCAACTTAAAAAACCATGAAGTACAGGGTGCAGCACTTAACTTCCTTTTTTTCAAAAGAAGTTCTCTTTAAAATAAGATATGTTGCGCACTCTGTATACGCGGCGGATAACCGGACTGAATAGGACCTTTCAAACAAACAACAAACAAAACAAAAACGTATACAACAAGGATTTCAGCTGCGATATGAATGTCACTTTGAAAAGTATATATTTATATATTTTGAAAAGTACTATATATATTTGCTACGTTTTATGCAGAGACTAAATCTTTGAAGTCGTCTAATAACAAAGGAAGGTTAGTATTTTTAGGGCGTGCGCGGGCTGCAGAAGGAGCTGTTGCCAGATGCTAAGTTCTGAAACTGCAGCCCGCACGCTCCGCAACTCCAATGCGCAGCGTACTCGTAGTACAGCCCACGTACTCAGGCACACCATGTGCGCAATTGTCTTTGTGGAACATGCACGAAAACTTTATAATAAAAACTGTAGTGAAACACAAGGTGCAAACCATTACTCGACATCACTACTCAATGTTGCGCTAGGTCTGATAATAGTAAGTTTTACTAATAAAGAAAATGCATAAAATTGCATACCTAAAACAAGGTATACCTTACCAGAACCACGATAAGAAACACTTAACTGAAACTTTATCGTGTCTAAAGTAATGAGAAATAAAATTTACTAAATGATAGTCGCTTTCTACTATGTGTGTCATTACTATACCTTCTAAACGAAATTCACACATATGATTGAACACCTCAGCTTTGCCGTTGTGAGGAGCTCGGTGCTGCTTAAGAGTATTCCTATAAATAGAGGAATAGTCACACAACTAGCATCTATGAAAATGACCTACGGCAAGCTTGCTCGCTAGCTGCGCCTTCATACCGCCATTATAGGCAGAAGAATAATTACAACTTGCACTTGAATACTTCACCTACGTATGTCATGGCTCTCCGCTAGATGCCGCTTCAAAGACCTATTACGGACACAAGAATAGTCACACAACTCGCAGTTCCCTTATTTATTTACTGATGCTGTGCTTGTTAGCTAAATGCCTTTTTGAAGACTTTTTTCACCAGAAAAATATTCCCATACACTTGGACAGTCAACTTACACCGTGTTTGCCAGCTAAATGGCGTTTCAAGAAGCGGTAGTTGGGAGACGAGTATGCACAATATGCTCACTACAATGATTTTCCTATTTGATGCTTACTTGCTAGATGAGCTTTGAATTTGCCTTTTTCGACAGAAGAATAATCGCACAACTCACACTTCAATACTTTCCCTATCCCATGCTTGTTTGCTAGATGCCTCTTCAAACTAAAATGATATGCAGAAAAAAACACACACAACTCGCACTTCAACGTTTTCCCCTTTCCGTGCTTACCAGCAACATGGCTTAGTAAATAACATTGATTAGCACATGAGTAATCACAGTATTCACACTTGAACAGTTTCCCTATAGCGTGTTTAGCTATTAAATGTTCCCTTAAAGCTGACTTCCAGGCAGTTGAATACTCACACAACTCGCACTTCAACATTTTCCCGTTTCCGTGTTTGCTAGCAAGATGCAGCTGTAAAGAACTGTTCCAAGCAACTGAGTAATTGCAGTGTTCACAATTCAACATTTTCCCCTTTCCATGTTTGCTAGCAAGATGCAGCTGCAAAGAACTATTCCAAGCAAACGAGTAATTGCAGTGCTCACACTTGAACATTTTCTCCTTTCCGTGTTTGCTAGCAAGATGGCACTGTAAATAATCGTTCCGAAGAGATGAGTAATCACACAATTCACACTTCAAAAGTTTCTCTGAGGCATGTTTAAGTGCTCGATGTCTCCTTAAAGATGTATTACAAGAAGTAGAACATTTACTCAACTCACCCTTCAACTTTTTACCAATGTTGTGTTTATTACCTAAATGCCTTTTTAGTTGATACTTTTGTGCACAAGTGTAATCACAGAACTCACACTCTAAGGAAACACCCAATTTATGTCTTGCTGCAAGGTGGATCGTAAGGCTATTTTTCCGATTAGTGCTGTAATCACAAAGCTCACACAGAAACTTCTGGCATCGGCCAGGTTTAACCTCTACGTCTCTGTTGGTACCTGACACTTCTGCTGGTACCTCACAATTTTCCTGGTACCTGTCACTTCTGACGGCACCTGACACTTGTGATGGTACCGAGTCAGCGCCCTCTTGAGATGCTGCAGCTGATCTCTGATGAACAGCACTTGTGTTGCACGCACCAGAGCTGCCTTCCTGCAACTTGTCGTCTGCTTCTGCGTGCCCTGAACGTGCCCCAGCACATACCTCGTCTTCTCTCTTCATAGTAAGGGTAGAGGAGACTGCATTTGAATTAACCTGTGACAGACAACGTAAGTCTTTAAAAGGTAAAAATTATTTCCTAGCACTTATAGCATTCCAAAACAGACATTCGGGCAACGTATGTAAAATGCATATCGTAACCCAAAGTACAACTATTAAACGTAGTTATTTCAACGAAGAAAGCAGGATTTCCTAATCTTTTTAATTGATTTGAGTTTATGAAATAATTTCCTTAGAAACAGAAACTACTAAATTGCAACGATATACTAATGAAAATTAAATTTACCACGGCAATATGATCCACTCAACTATCAACCAAGCAGCCAGATCAAATTGACTTTCAACTATTAGGTAACAAGATAGTTCCCGTGGAACTTCCACGGTTTAATTTTGATAAATTTGATATTATTATGAAAATGAATGAATAAAACATTTTACGATAAATTGTCTACTAATTTTTCCTATATATACAGAACTTCCATTCTGTATCTTATCTACAAATAAAATGGCTTAGATAGTACCGTTTTGAAATTCTATGATTTAACCCTGTCGCTACCGTTAGGTTGATATGTCCGAAACAAATTTTAAAAATCATTCCCTTTAGTCCCATATTCTAAATATTTCCTTCAAATTCCGACAAAATAACATAGAGCTAAATAAAGATAAGTGGTGATTTTATGCAATATTTTCATCAGTATGAAAATAATTTAGTCGTAAATGGGTGATATGTGATAAAATTAAATATCTATGAAATAAAATACATTTTACAGTTTTATCCATGGTACTATCAGAACCCGAGTATTTTTCATAAGTGTATACAGACCTTCTTTTCTGTATTTTATCGAACGATAACATGGCCGTGTATGAAAAAAGGCTAACGTGAAAAATGACATTTTATTGTGATCCGGCGCATTTGGTATCCACAATACAATGCTTGTAATACACGCATAACCGTTCTGATTTCAGTTCAATAATTTTTCATCAGTAACATAAGAAGTCATGGGACGGACACACACAGATAGAGATCCACTGTCTATTGTATAGTAGACCATCGTACATTAATTAGGACAAGAGTAAATTGGAGCAAAAATCAAAAACGTTTCCATCTTTTAAATATGTCTATTATACATACATGTTCATCATCGTGCATTAACCATGCCTAAAAATCAGAATCGTATCCATCTTTTAAACATCTTTATCATGCCAGTCAGGCAGGAGAGCAGGTCAGGCAGGAGAGCAGGTCAGGCAGGAGAGCAGGTCAGGCAGGAGAGCAGGTCAGGCAGCAGAGCAGGTCAGGCAGGAGAGCAAGTCAGGCA
>VCRD01003588.1:37601-51803 GCA_006783055.1 Trinorchestia longiramus
TTTCTCCACATTAGATGTTCAACGAACAGAATTTTGACAATCTTACTCTATGATTAGGGCAGCTGTGCTGAACATCTCAATGCAAATTTTTAAGATTCATACACCACTTGAAAAATTCTTCTGTGACAAACATTGCAAAGTTACATTTTCATATATTACAGAAAGCTACCAACACACAATAACATTTCAATTCAAATTCAAAAACATTGTAATTTTTGAAATCTAAATTTGCTGAATAAACAATAAAATCCCGTGACTATGAGGCTGGCAAGAGGGAGAAACTGATTGTCCTCTACACACAGATGTGCAGCAAAGGCTCAACAAATTAGAGGAGTCAAAAGAACAATAGTTGATCATAAAATGAGCAATAGTGGAAATACAGGGTGCAGCAAGATAATTTCCTTTTTTAAAGGAAAACGAATTTAAAAAAAGGAAGTTATGTTACCACACACTCTACATTCTCTGATGTGTAGCTAATTCTTAAGCTGGCTGAACACTAAAGTGTTCATGTCACTAAGGAGGCAGGAAACACACCAAGGAACAGTTGTGCCACCAACAACTGAGGGAACAAGGACAGGGGGAGACTGACTGTCACTGAGGCAGTGGACAGGTCAACTGGACAACAAACAATAAAAAAAGTGAATTAAAAAGTCAAACTTTGTGGCAGGAGCGGACACAATTATAGGACTGTAGGAATACAGGCAAGCATAAAGATAATTGAAAACCAATCAATACATTTGAACAAAGAATCAAATGAAAAACTTAATAATTTCAAATAATATTGAAATAACAAGAAGAGTATACAACAAAAACAAAAAACAGACTGTCTTCATTTTCAATAAACATGAAACAAGGTGGATGTATAATTCACTCCACAAATTAACTGTTCAATAATAAATAATGCAGAAAAATTCCGTCAGACACAAATTCACTGATATTTAAAGAAATCAAAAATTAGAATCAACAGAAATAAAACTTTGTGAGACATTTTTTCAAGTCATAGTAGCAATGGAAGACACAAGGAGGGCGCTCAGCAGCCATCAAACAATGAACATCTGCACTACTGCTAACAAAGAATAACAAATGAAAACAGGAAACTGTTTAATTAACATCCAGTCATTAGTGAAAGGCATGTGAAATACTAAAATAAAGGTGAATGGAAGCATTGAAAGATAGAGCAGACAAGCAATTGCAGTACCTGAGGTTCCTGATCCCAGTCAATGGGCTCCTCCTTCACTGTGACGTCATCCAGCTCCCCGTCAGGCACTTCACTTTTGATGATCATTGCTGCTGGAGGATTGGAAGGGTTTGGTGGGGCAACTGCAAGACAATATTTATTATCCTGAGCAGACAATGTATTTATTGAATTAACTCAATACTCAAAGCCTTTACTAAAGATACATGAACTAATTTCCTATTGTGAAAAGCGAGATGATTCATAAAAATGGAAATTCTCATCACATCAAAACAAACTTCCATAGTTACTTATGAATAAACAGCTCTCTAAGATTACAGAACATTGCAACAATAAATATTAAACAAGAAACCACCAGGTTCAAGAACATTTAACTTTTTCCACCCAATTTTCCACTTCAATACAGCAAGAGGAATTTTGTTCATGCTTTTTCAGTAGTGATCTTGATAATTTGTGCTATACAGAAGTAACGATTCAGTTTATCTTTGAAACTGTATTGGACACACATGACATATATTTTTTTTTAACTTTTCCCTCAGGATTGTATAGACTTTATTCTCCTTTACAAGCAGGGTTGTGGAGTTCAAAATATTGAACCACTGTTCAATATTTTGTGACTCCAGTTCCACTCATTTAGAATGATGCAACTCCATCCCCACCATATCTGAAAAAAATTATTTCAACTCTACAACCCTGATTACATGATCAAACTTACTCTCTCTCACAACCATTAACAAGTCTCACCATACTCCAAGTTCTCCACTTCATCTTCCTGTTTGATGAAGTCACTCCTGCAACACTGCCTCTTCACTTCATCTTCCTGCTTGATGAAGTCACTCCTGGAACACTGCCTCTTCACTTCATCTTCCTGCTTGATGAAGTCACTCCTGGAACACTGCCTCTTCACTTCATCTTCCTGCTTGATGAAGTCACTCCTGGAACACTGCCTCTTCACTTCATCTTTCTGCTTGCTGAAGTCATGGCAGCAACACTGCCTTTTCACTTCAGCATCTGTCAGCTTGTGCACCAGAACCACTGTATGCTTCATGTTGTGTATTTACACTGCAGAGGATGGTCAGGAGTTTCACTAATTAAATGATAAGGTTGTGAAATTTCTCATGAACCTGTAATAGAAAGAATTCATTAGAAATTTATAAAATCAAACACAGTTAACTCGGTAGATGTAGATTTTAAATCATACAAATGTACATAAGTTAGAAGATTATCTTTTTCCATGCCAACATAAAAATTTTTTAGTAAGATGTTATTGGAGCTTTGCTACTGAAATATCAGAAGCTTATTTGAATTTATTTCTTACACTGATATAAAATATTTATTCAAAAAATCACCAAAAATGTAATTTTAAAAATTCATCAATTAAATCATAGCAATCTCATGCAAAAAAAATCAAATTTCACCTAAAAAAGTACTTTGAATTATATCTGTCTAGGCAGATGTTTTTTAATGTACCAAGATGAATATATTTCAAACAATATTCAATTGTGATCATTCAAAAATAATTCTCTTTATTAGGAGTGAGAATAACTACAACAAATATTAGACACCAATATATAAATTCCTGGTGCTTATACAGTGGTACTTTGTGATTCACACTGAATTGTTTTGTTTGGGGTTCTCAAATTAAGTAACAATTTATTCAACAAAATTGTTAGAAATAATTCACCTATTCCAGACCCCAAAATCCATATATTTTGTCATATTGTCATGGGCCTATGCTGTGTCCTGTGACCAAACCACTCAAATAATGTGAACCAGGAAAATATTGTGTAGATGCTTTTTTCATTTCCATACTATAATGCAAGAGCTTTCTACAACCACATATATGATTACTTTTCACTTGTTGGGGGCTAATTAATAACAATAATACAGGCTAATTTCAAGATAATATGCACAAAATCTCGAGATTAACAAAGAGTTTTTTCACAACTGGGTTGTGTAAGTGTAACTGACAGAGTAGCTTGGTCTGTATCTCTTGCTTCTGATGAATTGCATGCACTGTTTGAGTTCAACAACAAAATTTGATAGATAAATGTGTTCCATTAGGCAATTGCTTGAATTAAGAGACATTGGAATTACAAGGTAATACTGTATTTTAATCTATTTCATGCAATCTAATGGCATACATTTTTTGAGAATATTAGTTTACCGTTATAAAACTGACATAAAATAACAATATTTTATCATAATACAAAAGATTTTAAATACATGTATTTAAAATCTTTAAAACAATAAAAACAAGAAAATGGAGCAAGCAACATATTCAGTTGCTCAAACTTAGAAAACATACAAACATTTAAAATGCAAAAAGTCACAGTTTAGTTATTTTGCAACAAATAATGCCAATAAAAATACACATTAGCAGATATAAACATTTGAAAAAATTACACCTTCAAAAGTTTCAGGCAAATTTGCTGCAATTATCATGGAATTATAATAATATATAAATATAGTAAACACAGCCAGCAACACTTCTGACCCAAAGAAATATTTCTAAAAAAGGTAAGCAAGAACTTGAAATAAATTTTTATATTATATCAAATTAGAAATAACTTTAGCTTATGCTTTCAAATTTTTAAGGGTATTAAGGAGAAAAACTGGCTATTAAACAGTAGTAATTGGGCCACTTTTATAAATAGCTGCTCTATTATGACTACTTTGATGACTGGACACTTTATTATGGCTACTTTGACAACTAGTCATTTTAATATGGGAAAATTTATCACTGACCACTTTAATACAGCTAATTTGATAAATGGCCACTATAATATGGTAAAATTTATGACTGGTCACTTTAGTATGGCTACTTTGATGACTAGACACTATGCCTACCATCTTGCACGGTAGACTAGCAAGCAAGATAGTAAGAAATTATATCAATTATTTAATAACTATGCAGCTACTATGGAAATTCCACAATTTAGATTTAACTAATTTGAAATCATTATACAGAAGAATGCATTAAAGATTTACAAAGAATTATTGTGTTTGAAATGAACACTTTGTATTAATTTAATTCAGAACTACCTTTCTGCATCTTATCTATTGATAACATGGTCCAGATAGTACCTGTTGATATTTCTTGGTTTAAAAGTAATAAAACTTAAGATCTATGGAATAAAATGTATTTTTAGTTTTATCCATGGGAATGAAATCTGAATATTTTTCACAAATATGTAAAGATCTTTCATTTTGTATCTTTTCTACCAATTACACGGCCGTGTAATAGAATAAAAAACTTAGAATGGAAAAACAGGGTATTTTATAGTGATTGGGGTATTTGGTATCCACAATACAATGCTTATACTACATGCACACCCATTCTTATTTCAGTTTAAAAAATTTTCTTCAGTAATATATAGGAAGTAATGGGATGGACACACACAGATACAGGGAGAGAGACAGAGAGAGAGATGGAGATACATAGTCTATTATATATGTGGATAGATTCTAATGTATCTAATTAGTTAGCAACCTGAATTGAGCTACCAGGTGCTTTTATGACCCTAGCACACAAGTACAAAAACTCCGTGATGCTACTCTGTTTTAAGTGTGTGTTGAAATAAGAGGGAATAAGAGGCCCCTCCCTAAGCTGGCTCTTTAATGTTAGTCTAATTTAAGCCTAAGTTTGAGGTCCCTAGTTTTGAATGTTAGATTCCCCATGCAGTCTTTAAATTTTCTCCACATCTGATGCAGGAACTACGTAGGTTGACTGATTCAAACTATTCCCCAAACTTGCAAGTCATCTAGTCCTGTTACAAGCCTTGACTTCACATCACAAGATGGACATGAACACTTGCTAAAATTGTAAGATGCTAGCATTATAACTTAAAAACTTACTGTAACTTTGAAACATACTTGATTGAACTGAAGATTCCTTTCTTTTTTCTTCCTCTTACATTAAAAAATTGAAGAGAAATAGGTAATTTAAGTTATTTAATTGAAAGAATTTAGAGCTACAAACTGTACATGTTAAATTTCATCACTATAGTATGGTAGATTATGGTTTACCAACTCACATGATATATAGAACTAAACTTGCTGAAAATATTTCCAATGTGATACCTTAAGAATTCTACAGGGCTGGTTGAAGAATAGAACATGATTGTTATGGATGCAAAGAAGAAATTCTAATTGCAAGCATTGAATGAGAAACATTAATTTTGAACAGTCAGTAACCTGGATTAGTTAGTAACTACTAGATAAACATGAAGGACAGTTCATAACAAGCTGGCTCTCCCAGTCATATCTTCACTTGGCTGGTTCCCTTGCATGGAATGACTCAGGGTGGCCCTTGATGAATTAGTTTAGACAACCCTGACACACAAACTAATAACTTTGGGATCTTGCCCTCTTGTATGTGTGTGCTTTAGAAGAAATTAAATGGCATACCTTTTTCTTGCTTCCTATTTATTGGAACTCCAGAGATGAGTTCATGGAGCTTCAAGCCTTAAGGGATGCTTTATTGTTACTCTGAAGTTCAGCTCCCAGGGTGAAAGAAATAACACATAGATTATTCTGTCTAGTTCAACTCAAAGAATTTATTCATGACTTACAAATGGTGCAACTTTTATAAATTTTCAAATAGTATTAATTTTCCTTCTATATGGTAGACTATTAGCACATATATTAATTTGCTTTTGAGTAGGTTCCAGAAAGAGGCCACCTCCAAATAAATTTTTCAAGTAGAATGGTACATTCAGTTGGAGTAAAGAATTTTCATAGTGCTTCATTCTGCAGCATAGGAACGACAGGAAAAAAAAGGTGATCAACACCTTCTTCAGTAACACAGGAACAATTAATGTCATCCACCATATTAAAGTAATATAGGTGACATCAAAGACCTCTGTGCCCAACACAAAGATGAGCAACTGCTGTCTCTCTGTAACGAGTATAGTGTGCAAGCCGCGGCCACTGGCCCGTATTATCACGAAATCTCAGTAGATGAAATCCGAGCATTTTTTCTTAAGTTTTTCTTAGACTTAAACTTAGATTTAATTGCCAGTGTTTGGTTGGGGCATTTGTAATATCATTTAATTCCCTCTAACACACAAATAAAACAGGGTGGCATACCAGAATTTTTCTTCTGTGTACCAGAGTTGTCTAAACTAATTCCTCAAGGACCACTCAGAGTCATTCAATGCAAATAAACCAGCCAAGTGAGGGCATCACTGAGAGATCCAGCTTGTCATAAACAGACCTACATGTTTAGTAGGTATTCACATTCTAGTCAAAGAAACTGACTATTCAACATCACTTAATCCATGCATGCACTAAGAAATCTTTCATTGCATCCACAACAGCCATGTTACATTCCTCATCCAGCCCTACAAGATATCTCATACCAGAGTCCTCTTCAATGCACCTTCTCTCCATACTGCTCATGAACCACATCCATGAAACTCTCTCACTCGCCTTTATATTTATTACATTCTAAGACTAGATGTTCAACTCTTCCCTCTACTCCTCAGTTACACTTCAGACATAACCTTGTATTCCCCTCATTCCACCTCCATGTATGCCTATTCACACTTAATGCCTTACATCTGACAGCAAACAAGAGTTAGCTGCCAAAACTTCCATCATAAAACATTTCAAACCCTAGTACATTCTTACTGGCATACAAAATTAAAGTAGTTTTCCCATTCATACTATGCTTCCATTTGTTTGGACTATACTTTTTTGTCAGTTTTTCAATTTCTTTCTTCCACTTATTGCAATCCCACTCCAATCCTTTACCTCCATGATTTCTCAATAACCAATCATCTATAGTTCTTCCAATTCTAACACAGTCTTCTGAATCTACAGTTTTCTTGCATGCCCCCAGCAAACTTTCTTTTAAAGATTTTCACTCAGATTCCATTCAAAAATTTGTTTAACCTACCTTTTATTCTCCATTTGCTCAATTCTTATCTTGTAACTCAACAAAGTCTCTGCCATTCTTTCTAAAAACAGACTCCACCCTAGATCCCTTTTAATATCTTCTACAGTCATCCATTTTGGTGTGCCTAATGCTAAATGCCCTACCCTATTCTACAGCACCTCCAATTTTTCTAGGTCTCCTCTATTCCATGCCATAACATTCATATCAAATATTATGCTAGGTACTGTAACATACTTCCAAATTCCTCTGACACATTCATACCTGTTTGCTCTATATTTGGCCACACTGCTCAGTCTTACCCACCACTGCATAGCTTTTAAAACTTTCTCACCTTTTACTCTTGCACATCCTTCTTCAATAATATCCTAGGTACTTATATTCCTTAGTTTTGTCTATCTTAACTTCTCCAATATTCCACTATCTCTGTCAGACTCATTACCATTTATAACCATGACTTTACTTTCATTTCCTCGAAATTTCACCCTGAAATCTCTACTGTATTCTTTCACAATGTCCAATATCTTTTGCAGTTCCTGCTCTGATTCACTAATTACAACAACGTCATCAGCATACAGCAAACAACTCAGTTTCTCCTCTCCAACTTTCAGTCCAAAAACACTCATTCTCAGGTGGACTGCTCATTCTGTATATAGGCCAAACCCATTACACTCCATACCTGTCCTGTCACCAAATTTCCCAGCCTGTATACTGCACATGTATTCTCATACAAACTTTTCACGATATTCACTATCTTCTCATTAAAACCAATTTTTCCTAGCACGTCTAGCAATCTCATACGGTCTACTCCATCATACGCCTTCTCAAAATCCAAAGGTTCTAGATACACCTTTTTATTTTCCTTCCTTTTTCTTTCAATTATTTTACTTATCACAAACAAATTATCATCACCACGTCTATCTGTCCTAAAAAAATGCTGTCTCGAAGACCCGTTCCTAAATTCTTCCTTAGACTTAGACTTAGACTTAGATCGAGGGCCAGCGTTTGGCTGGGGCCTTTGTAACGGCCTTCAATTCCCTCCAATACACACGCACATACAACAGGATGGCATCCCAGAGTTTTTCTCCTGTGAACCAGGGTCATCCAAACTAATTCCTCTGGGGCCACCCTGAGCCATTCCATGCAAATGGACCATTCAATTTAGGGCATCACTGGAAGATCCAGCTTGTCACAGACAGCCCCTCATGCTTAGCAGATAATCACATTGAAGAAAAATGCCTATTCAACATCCCTGTCGCTTATTCCATGCATACACTAAGAAATCTTTCATTGCATCCTAACCGGTAGTAGGCTTCTCAGCCAGTAAATCTACTATGCGGAAAATAGATGTACGGAGACGTAGGCAAACTTTGCGGTAGATTCGTTTCTAATATGAGATCAATAGATTTCTTCATCAAAAGACACTCATGTTCACCAAGAAAATTATTTTGTTAGAATTTTTTTGAGTTTCATTATACACATGGATTTATTTCTAAGCATTATCCATGTGTGCCATACATGAGTATTAGTTTCAATCTTATATGCCTTATTTGATCTATTTTGGTACATGGATATAAATGAACGGAGCGTACTAAAGCTTGAGCATTTGTTCATATATTGACTTTATTTATTTCGAGTTGTCTGGGAAGTGTGACTCAGGTTTTCTAACATATAAAGAAAAAACAACTGAATATAAGCTATTACCTGTAAATCATTTTATTCGATTTTATGTTTAATCTATGAATGAACTAACTCTCATATATGATTATTTCTCATCCTCTACATTATTCAGTTACGCGGATAAGCACTGCTCAACCATATATATTTTTCTTGAGACAAAATTTCTTCAATATCTATATTTAATCTATGACACAATGGTAAAAAACATCTCTAAGGATGCGGAACACATTCACGAATGTCAACTCTACCACAACTTTCCGACAATATTTTCTGAACTTCACTAATCATCTCTAACGCATAGTTATTACTATTATTACCGTATTTCTAGTGAAGCCACCGCTTCCTGACGCAGAATTTCGTTAACACAAACATCGTCAAATTCTTCAGTCCACTTCATGTCAACAAGCTTCCTGAACGCATCATGAAACTTTATTCAACTCTAAACATAAGGCTAATGCATCACCTTCTGAATGCAATTCCCTTTGTGCTATTTCAGCAATTTAGCCGCCGGAGTAATAATTTCCAGCACTATCGTAACATCACTTTCGCTGGCAATTGACTTGATATAAACACTGAAACACTGGTCGCAATTAGAAATTTCCGACATAATTTGTAGGAATTCCCGTGCATGTCGTTGATTCAGCGCTCGCGTGCACATAAAGACGCGACTCAAACTCAGAGTCACCTCACACCATGGCAATATAAAATCTCCACACGCATACCTCTGTACTGTCTAACTTTCACACCTAATCTCGATTGCAGGTAAAATAGTACATTTTGTTCAGAGTTGAGGGTAGAGAGTACACCCTATGGTTGGTTGGGAGTTTTCTGCATAGATTCTGTACACTGATCGAGAGCCAAAATAATTTTAAACTCCAAATTACCCTACTGTACAATGTTAGCCACTACTCAAAAAGGAACATGGTGCCTCTATTCAAACATTTAGCTTGCAGTTGAATACAGTGATTAATAGATAGCACACGTGAGCTGTAAGAAATACTCAGTGTGCTAGAAAAAAAATACTCTCGTTTGCTACAATTTATTAAGCAAAATTTTCGATGAATAATGAAACATGAAAAAATATGAATTAAGCTACATGATTTAATCCCTACCAAAGACATTTCTTATGAAAATACAGAAGAAAGATTCCATAAACATATACTATAAGTTAGGACTAACTTAAAAAACCACTCAGTAATGGGTGCAGCAAAATAACTTCCTTTTTCACAACAATTTTTTTATATAAAATGGAAATTATGTTGCCGCATTCTGTATAAGCGAACTGAATACCATTGACCAAGGATTTCAGCTGGAAATAAATATCACTTTAACCAGTATATATTTGCTACGTTTTATGCAGAGAGTGAATCTTTGAAGTCGTTCAATAACAAACCAAAGATTATTTTTTTGAGGGCGTGCGCGGGCTGCAGAAGGAGCTGTTGCCAGATGCTAAGTTCTGAAACTGCAGCCCGCACGCTCCGCAACTCCAATGCGCAGCGTACTCGTAGTACAGCCCACGTACTCAGGCACACAATGTGCGCAATTGTCTTTGTGGAACATGCACGAAAACTTTGTAATAAAACTGTCATGCAACATAAAGTGTAAACCATCGCGCGACATCACTTCTCAATGTCGCGCTGCGTGTGTTAATATTTATTTAACTAACGAATGATTACAATTAAATACTTAAAACAAGGTATATTTTACCAAAAATACTTTAAGAAACACTTAACTGAAACCCATTCAATATTTCCTAAGCAAGGACTAATACAATTTACTAAATGAGTAGTTGCTTTCTACCACATTTTTCATTACTCTACCTTCTACTGCCCTGTCTGCTGTCACAGAACTATAATCACAATTCACATATGATTGAACACCTCAGCTTTGCCGTTGTGAGGAGCTCGGTGCTGCTTAAGAGTATTTCCATAAATAGAGGAATAGTCACAAAACTAGCATCTATGAAAATGACCAACGGCAAGCTTGCTCGCTAGCTGCGCCTTCATACCGCCATTATAGGCAGAAGAATAATTACAACTTGCACTTGAATACTTCACCTACGTATGTCATGGCTCTCCGCTAGATGCCGCTTCAAAAACCTATTACGAACACAAGAATAGTACACAACTCGCAGTTCACTCATTTACCGATGCTGCACTTGTTAGCTAAATGCCGTTTAAAAGCAATTTTTGGCAGAAAAAGAATTACTTATACTTGGACAGTTCACCTACGCCGTGTTTGCAAGCTACATGCCGTTTCAGGTTGCGATTGCTGGGAGATGAGTATGCACAATTTGCACACTGCAATAATTTTCCTATTTGATGCTTACTTGCTAGATGAGCGCTGAAACTGCCTTTTTCGGAAGAAAAATATTCACACAACTCACACTTCAATAGTTTCCCTATTCCATGCTTGTTTGCTAGATGCCTCTTTAAAGCTGATTTCCAGGCAGTAGAATATTCACATAACTCACACTTCAACATTTTTCCCTTTCCGTGTTTGCTAGCAAGATGCAGCTGTAAAGAACTGTTCCAAGTAGATGAGTAATTGCAGTACTCACACTTCATTACTTTCCCTATCCCATGCTTGTTTGCTAGATGCCTCATAAAAGTGGTACGATAAGCGGCAGAATATTCACACAACTCACACTTATACATTTTCCCTTTTACGTGTTTGCTAGCAAGATGAAACTGCAAAGAACTGTTCCAAGCAGATGAGTAATCGCAGTACTCACACTTCATTACTTTCCCTATCCCATGCTTGTTTGCTAGATGCCTTTTTAAAGTGGAACGAGAGGCAACAGAATATTCACACAACTCACACCTCAACATTATCCCCTTTACGTGTTTGCTAGCAAGATGAAACTGTAAAACATCGTTCCTAACAGATGAGTAATCGCAGTATTCACACTTAAAAAGTTTCCCCATGTTATGCTTGTTTGCTAGATGCCTCTTTAAAGAGGAACGATAGGCAGCAGAATATTCACACAACTCACACTTCAAAATTTTACCATTTCCATGATTGCTAGCAAGATGCTGCTGTAAAGAATGGTTCTGAGCACATGAGTAATCACAGTATTCACACTTGTAAAGTTTCCCCGTGTCATGTTTAACCGCTAGATGTTCCCTTAAAGACCTAATAGAGGCAGTAGAATATTCACACAACTCGCACTTTAACTTTTTACCAATGTTGTGTTTATTACCTAAATGCACCTTCAGTTGATTATTTTGTGCACAAGTGTAATCACAGAACTCACACTCTAAGAAAACACCCAATTTATGTCTTCCTGCAAGGTGGACCGTAAGGTTATTTTTCCGATTAGTGCTGTAATCACAAAGCTCACACAGAAACTTCTGGCATCGGCCAGGTTCAACCTCTACGTCTCTGTTGGTACCTGACACTTCTGCTGGTACCTGACAATTTTGCAGGTACCTGACACTTCTGATGGCACCTGACACTTGTGATGGTACAGAGTCAGCGCCCTCTTGAGATGCTGCAGCTGATCTCTGATGAACAGCACTTGTGTTGCACGCACCAGAGCTGCCTTCCTGCAACTTGTCGTCTGCTTCTGCGTGCCCTGAACGTGCCCCAGCACACACCTCGTCTTCTCTCTTCATAGTAAGGGTAGAGGAGACTGCATTTGAACTAACCTGTGGCAGATAACTTAAGTCTTTAAAAGGTAGAAATTATTTCCAACACTTCTTGCATTCCACAACACACACATCTGGGCAACGTATGTGAAATACAAATCGTAACCCAAAGTACAACAATTGACTGTTGTTATTTCAGCTAGGAATGCAGGATTTTTCAAATTTTTTTAATTGATTTAAATTTATGAAATAATTTCATTAGAAACAGAAACTAATAAATTGCAAACACATGATAATAAAAATTAAATTTACCACGGTAATATGATACATTCATACATCAACAAAGCAGCCAGATCATATTCACTTTCAACTCTTTGGTAACCAAATAGTTCCTGTGGAAATTCCACGGCTTAATTTTGACTAATTTGATATTATTATACAACGAATGAATTAAAGATTTGTGACAATCTATTTTGTATTAATTGAATATGCTTCATGAATATATACAGAACTTCAGTTCTGTATCTTATCTACAGATAATATGGCTTAGATAGTACCGTTTCAAATTCTATGGTTTAATTCTTTCGCTACCGTTGGGTTAATAACAAATTTTAAAAATCATTTCTTTAGTCCAATATTCTAAATGTTTCGTTCCAATTGAGGCAAAATGACATATGGATTAGAAAAGTGGTAATTTACGCAATATTTTGATCACTAGGAAAATAACTTGGTCGTGAAAGGGTTACAAGTGATAAAATTAAGGATCTATGAAATAAAGTACATTTTTCAGTTTTACCCGTGGTACTATCAGAACCGGAATATTTTTCATGAATGTATAGCAGAACTTCTTTTCGGTATCTTATCAATCTATAACATGGCCGTGTAGGAGAAAAAGGCTATTACATGAAAAATGGAGTATTTTATTGTTACCCCACGCCTATGGTATCAACAATACAAAGCTTGTAATACATGCATACCCGTTCTGATTTCAGTTCAATAATTTTTCATCAGTAATATATAAGAAGTAATAGGACGGATACACACAGATAGAGACAGATGGAGATACACTCTATCATATAATAGATCATCGTACATTAATTAAGACAGCAGTAAACTGGAGCAAAAATCAGAAACGTTTCCATCTTTTAAACATCTTTATCATGCCAGCAGCAACCCAAGACTTGAAAGCATGACAGCAGGTCAGGCAGGAGAGCAGGTCAGGCAGGAGAGCAGGTCACTACGCTTGGAGTTTCTCCACATTAGATGTTCAACGAATAGAATTTTCACAATGTTACTCTATGATTAGGGCAGCTGTGCTGAACATCTCAAAGCAAATTTTATAAATTCATACACCACTTGATAAATTCTTCCATAACAAACATTGCAAAGTTACATGTTCATATATTACAGAAACCTACCAACACATAAAAACATTGCAAAATGTCATATGCATAGATGAATTGGCTTCTAATACCAGCAAAATCAGAGAACATATATTTGCCATACACTGACAGGCTGTGAGGCAAAATTATTGAAATCAAAATGTGCTGAATAAACAACAAAATCCCGTGACTATGAGGCTGGCAAGAGGGAGAAACTGATTGTCCTCTACACACAGATGTGCAGCAAAGGCTCAACAAATTAAAGGAATCAAAAGAACTATAGTTGATCATAAAATGAGCAATAGTGGAAATACAGGGTGCGGTAAGATAACTTCCTTTACTCAAAGGAAAATGCATTTAAAAAAAGGAAGTTATGTTACCTCACACTCTACATTCTATGATGTGTAGCTAAATCTTAAGCTGGCTGAACACTAAAGTGTTCATGTCACTAAGGAG
>VCRD01003589.1:0-11809 GCA_006783055.1 Trinorchestia longiramus
TAAGATCTGTACGATAACTTGCATCGTATTCTATAAGATCTGTACGATAACTTGCATCGTATTCTATAAGACCTGTACGATAACTTGCATCGTATTCTATTAAACCTGTAAAAGATACAGGGTAATTACGGTAAAAATGGCGTATTTTATGGTAATCTGGCGTCTCTGGTATACACAATACAATGCTCGTAATACATGTATATCGGTTCTAATTTCAGTTCAATAATTTATCTTCAGTAATAGATAGGAAGTAATGGGACGGACACACACACATAAAAAGATAGATAGAGAGAGATACTCAGATAGAGACACACTTTCTGTTAAATAAGAACATAGCGTAAAATCTTTCGTGAGAATTTTCCTTACTGATTCTCTTTTTAAATTTGTCGTTGCGGCCATTATTCTTGTCCCGTTTATGACATCATTTTCAATTGATTTTGCCACAAGGTTAATGTTTTGAAGAGTTTTCCCACTTCTTCTGCGACCAGGATGACCTTTATTCATGTTACGGACGGATCCATCTTGTTTCCATTTATGAAAAGTCTTGCAGATTGTTGCCTCAATAACAGTCAGTCCGTGAGAACTTTGTGTGGCTCGTTTCACTGTGATAACAGATCCATATTTTATGATTCCTTTCTTCCACAATTTATGTACGCTGAATGATTGATTGCAGCTCCATGACGATGAGTTCCTTACAATTAAATCCTCTAAAGGGAATGGATAGTGGGAAGATACGTTACGCATACTGGATATTGGATAAAACTCCAGAATCTTCTCTTTCATGTGGCTTTTCGTTTCATCCTTTTACTTAAAATAGTTAGAGAGGTATAACCATTCAAAGAACCGAAACAATTTTTATGGTCATCCTGTACTATACCTATCTCTATTATATTTTCTATCTTTATGTACGTCCCGCAGCCACAGCAGTACTGGACGCACCCTCACGTATGTTAGGCTGTAACGAGCGCTGATTTAAGGAATGAGGGCATGCTGTTCTCAATGACAGTGAAGGCATTTGTGTGGTCGCTTAAGTGCTTAAGATACCACGATGTTCTTTCTCAGGAAAAGACCGAGAGATTTTTAAATTTGGTCCTTATTCAAAATTGTCGTCTGAAGGCTTTCCTTTCAATTTTTCTAATTATTTTCATTTTTACAGATTTATATGCAGCTGTAATTTAAATTCTAGTAAACGTTATGCTCGTATGCAAACAAAAAGATGAACTGTTGAAAAAATCATAAACTTAAATGACGCCATCGTTTGCATTTCTATTCAGTTTTAAGGTCATTTTTATGAACAGATAGGGCCAAGTGAATATTTTCTTGTAAAACAAAGATTTGGGTGACACAAACATTTCGAGAAGAGAGCAGAATCCTGTCCGCTGTCAAACCCTAGGGACTTTGCACTCCACAGGAGTTCACTTCTACGGAATTTAGAATATAATAGAATAAAACATGGCAATAAAAACAAGCCGTTTGGTCCGTTCTTCAGCTACTACCCAAGTTCCATGCCATCTCATGTTTTGCCCATGAGTTTATGATCCAATTCCCATGTTTTTTATGGTTCGAGTCCCATGTTTTTTATGGACATTTTATCACGCATGAAAAGCTTAATTGCCTTTTCCAGTGCATTTTCCGTCTAGTGCCTCTCGTTTGTTGTGGACTGAAGTGGACTGCTGTTTTTTGGTGTCAACAGAACACCCACACGTGAAGAAATTCGTGTTTTTTAACGAATTTCTTTCATTTGCGAGTGGACGCTCTTTCCCTTGGAGTTTCCATATTGAACAGGAAGAAGGTTAATAACTGAAAGAAATCAAATATTTTATGGTAATTCTGTTCCTTTGGTATTCACAATACAATGCTTACAATACATGTACACCCGTTCCATTGAGAAGTTAATACTTAGCCTAAGATAGGCAGTTTATTTCAGTTCCTAAGTAATGGCTTGCTTGAAATTAATTTATCCTATTGAATTCAGCAATGAGAGAGACAGGATATATATTCATGCAAAAAATGTACGACGAATTTTAAACAATGATATATATATATATATATATATATATATATATATATATATATGAATGAATGAATAGGCAACGATTTTTTTATTATATAGTACTAGTGTACTCAGCTGTTATGGATAACTGCAGGGAGACCATGACAATACTACAGTGGTGCTCGCCAATGAACAACAATTCTAACAATTTCAATTCTTCTTCTTTCGTTTGTCTTCTTGTGACATTGTGGCTGTCCTTTCTGCAAATCTTTCCCTTGCTGATCTTCTCCTTCTATTTATTCCTGTGACATCGCAGCGCATACTTCAGCTTTTCTTGCACTATCCATCTTTTTTCTCTCTTCACTACTTTCTGTCAACGAAGTTTGCCTCTTTAGATGCTTTTTTTCACGATCACGGTCCACCTTTGCTTCGTGTTATTGGTGAGTGTTTTGAGAGATAGCTCTCCTCTTGAGCTTAGCATCCATGGCTCGAACATTGGCCGTATCACTGGTACTTTGCTGAGATATTTGCCTTCTTTTTCTCTCACGTGCTAGTCTGCGTTTCCTTCCTTCTGGTGTTTCTTCCATTGTTTTAATGGATTTTTCAGATTCAATTTGTATCCAAAAACATACGTGTAGATGATACGGCATATCCCTGTTTTATGATATTAAGACTGTCAGGAGCATCTTGCCGTCGAGAAAAGTTAAATTTTGTTTGTTATTTTGGGCTGCCGTCGGTAGTTGATGATTTTTTGATGAGCAAAGCCTTCTTCCAGCAAATTACTAAGGCAGAAGGGCAAGCGGAGCTTCTGGCACTTCCGGGCAAAAAATATTCGAAATAGCTTATGCACGACACGATCGAAAACTCATTCAAAGATACAGCAATTCATGTACCATGCTTAAAAGAAGGATATTATCAAATCAAATAGTACTGAGGTACGTTTCAAAGCGAAGCTATTTTTAGACTCGCGGTGTGTCCGTTGGATGAGGTAGTTGATGTAAAAGTGCTGATCCAATAGCGTAGTTTGCAGTAGAAACATGCAGTCATTAAGTAAAAGAAAACTGTATCTATGCTATTTTTTAAACGAATGTTTCCCTCATCTTGCAGGGGAACAAAAAATTGTAATGACCCAGCACTGGGTTCCGTATCGTGACTACCTGCAGTGACCCAACCAGGAGCCTTTACTTGGAATATTTGGACTTTACTGCGCGTGAAGTTCAACTGCTACAAAGAAATTCAGCAGGAAAAATATGCGAAATAGCCTATGTATGACAGGAGTCAAAACTCTAATGCAGTATTTCGACTTTCGAGTATATATTGAAAAAACTATATTTGTCATCGTAATTGAGGGATGAAATTTCATGATATCTCATTGTTATTCAGTAGACGAATTTTCTCCTATCTAAATCCTTAACAGCGTGACAGAGAGACGAAGCAAGCAACAAACTGTGTATTATTATATGGTGGGACTAGTTGACCCACTCGCGAAAAATTTCGGTGTTTTTACTGAATTTTTTCGTTTGATTTGTCAGTGGCCGCGGGCTTTGCGAAGGAGTTTCCACATTGAAGGATGTGCCTTTGGTATCCATAATACAATGCTGACAATACATATAAGGAAATACCCTACTAAATTTTTTCCTATCTAAACTACTAAGAGTGTTGCAGAGAGACGGACCAAGCAAACAAGCAAGCAAGCAACAAACTGTTTTATAATATAGTAGAATAAATCGATGATTACTCAGCGATCCTCAAACGATACAGGAATTGAAGGAATCCTGTGTAGGAATCCTTAGCTCTACTCGAGAGAAATGCTAACAGTGTCTGTCCTCGTCAGTGTGGGTGGGAGAACTGCTGCTGCCCAATAACAGTCCGAGCTACCCACCTCAAAGTGAGCAACTCTTGTCACCGGAGGCTGCAGTGGCTTCACTTTTGTTTTTAGGTTAGGCTTTGTTTTTTCCCTCTTTCTATATTTTCGTACAGACGGCCGGCGTACCGTGCAACCGACTTTCTGCAGGAAGATTTTACTTTTTGCCTCTTTGCATCACTTCACTCACACGCCTCTTAAAGAAGCTTCTGAACATCACTGCCAGGTGTAGCGGGCTGTGCCAACACAGATGCTAATGCTAAGAATCCTGACTGTGTGACTCGAATCAAAATTTTCGCCCACCTTCACTTCCAAAATTAGTTCCATCACAAAGAAATGGGAGTTCAAACTAAAAGTTACCTAACCACCAAAAATCGCAACCACGGTCCTATTCATCTTGAGAATTACACGAAAGTCTCGATAAAATTTGATCATTTCGCCAAGCTCTCCCAAAACGCTCAAAATTTTTAATGATTGTTACCAAGAAGAAGAAAGATTTATTTTTTCAAACATTTACTTAGAAGACAAGGTTTGGTTATGATGTCCGGCATAATTCTGTTTTCTGTTAACGCTCAAACTGCCATCCTGAGCGATGTTTCAGGTCTGGTGATCTGCCGTTGCTCCCCAATTTTTTCATAAACATTTTTGCAATAAATTTTGTGAGTTTATGAATTTCCACGATGGCAGAAACACGACAATGCAAACAATTAACATATTCAGAATGTGCCAAACAATTGTTACTGAACAAAAATTGAACAAAACTTGTTCGATGAGTTATGAATTTTCTTTAATTTCAAAACACATGAAATACTCGTATTCAGTGTGATGAAGGCTAATGGCTTTAAAGAATAACGATTGCAGCTGGAGACGCTGCTCCGACATTGCAGCTGAAGACGCTGTTCCCGATATTGCAGCTGAAGACGCTGTTCCCGATATTGCAGCTGAAGACGCTGTTCCTGATATTGCAGCCGAAGACGCTGTTCCTGATATTGCAGCTGAAGACGCTGTTCCCGATATTGCAGCTGAAGACGCTGTTCCCAGCATTCTCTCCTGTTTACAATAGTTTGCACTACATTAGCATCAGAGAATTGCACCACATTAGCATCAGAGAATTGCACCACATTAGCATCAGAGAAGTGCACCACATTAGCATCAGTGAATTGCACCACATTAGCATCAGAGAATTGCACCACATTAGCATCAGAGAAGTGCATCACATTAGCATCACTGCTATCGCTCCTCGCCTCTACGAGCATCTCAAAGACTTCACTCGATTCTTTACCAGCATTGTTTTGTGTGGCCAAAATAACTCTAAATGCTGTCTCTTGATCTCTGAGTTGCGAGGCTCGATTCAAGCATTTTCTGTTTGCGTTGATGTGCTTCGTGTATGTTCAAACTATTCAGAAATGTTCATAGAATTACAATGATGAATGTTACGACGGTTGATAGACATCTACTATGATTTTACTATGATTCTACAATGATTCTACAATGGTTCTACTTAGATTCTACCATAATTTTACCGCGATTCTACTGTGATTCTACCATGATTCTACCATGATTCTTCCATGATTCTACCATGATTCTACTATAATTCTACCACGATTATACTACGATTCTACTATGATTGTACCATGATTGTATCATGATTGTACCATGACCGTACCATGAATGTACCATGAATGTACCATGATTGTACCATGATTCCACCGTGATTCCTCCATGATTCGTCCATGATTCTACCATGATTTTACCATGATTCTACCACGATTCTATCGTGATTTCATCGTGGTTGTATCGTGATTCTATTGTGATTCTATCGTGAATCTATCGTGATTCTATCATGATTCTATCGTCATTCTATCATGATTCTATCGTGATTCTACCGTGATTCTACCACGATTTTACTACGATTTTACTACGATTTTACTACGATTTTACTACGATTTTACTACGATTTTACTACGATTTTACTACGATTCTACCATGATTCTCCTGAGCATGTGCAGTGGCTCCCTCCATGCAGGAATAAAATTCTTGCGCTAACAAATGTTTTATTTCTGTTTCATGCCCTCGCTTGCCCTCGTGTCTTCTTAAGGGGTTCAGACAGGAGCACAGTTGTGTGGGGAAAACTATTTATTTCGAATAATTTTTTGTTTTGGTGGCAGAAAGAAATTAATTACCATTATCGATAATCGAACTGAAAATTTAAGCAGCTTTTAGAAATGATTCCTTTCATTGGCGTTAATTTGCTCTTGTAATTTATGCAATGCCTTTACATAGACTAATAAGTTCTTCAGAATATTACTTGCATTTTCGTCATCTTCATTTTCCTTGAAAGTAACAAACCTTTGATGTTGTGCGTTTTGCCTTATTCCAGCATTCCACACCCTTCCATGTCCTCCCTCACTATCCTCCACCTCTCCACTTGCACCCATGCCTTCCCTCACTATCCTCCACCACTCCACTTGCACCCATGCCTTCCCTCACTATCCTCCACCACTCCACTTGCACCCATGCCTTCGCAACAAATTTCCACCATTTCTCTGGCCTCGCTCGCCGACGTATTGCCGACGCCATCAGTTTTCACGGGCGATTTTTCCAGTCGTGGATGCGGAGATTCCGCCATGATTGAGCCTCTCCAGGCTGACAATTGCTGAGCAATGAATATTGGAAGACTCTGAAGAATTTTTTTGTTATTTCTGAGCTGCTGTTGATTTATTCTCAATGAAGTGAAGACCCAGTATGTTGTTCTTTGAGTTACTGGTTGTGGTCTGCAAACTGATGGGCAGGGCTGTTAGACTGCATCTGTAGACTCTGTAGACTACACCTGTAGACTCGGTAGACTGCATCTGTAGACTCGGTAGACTGCATCTGTAGACTCGGTAGACTGCATCTGTAGACTCGGTAGACTGCATCTGTAGACTCGGTAGACTGCATCTGTAGACTCGGTAGACTGCATCTGTAGACTCGGTAGACTGCATCTGTAGACTTGACTTGAGCTTCTAGGTGTCAGAGTGTAAAGTACAGGAAAATAAAGCTTTCATAAAAACACGAGACTCCAATTGCTAGGCCCCTGAGCTGAGATGAACAGAGCACTTTTTAGCCGAGCAAAGTTGTGGCTTCGTGCGGTTAAACTGAAGCTGCTTTAGAATTTTTCAATTGTGATTAGGTAGACAACAGAAAAAACTGATTGTGACCGATGAACTGATGTAAAGTCCATCAGTTGTGTCGTGTTGTCACCTACATGTCATAGTAAATTATAGATCATTCTGTGTTGAATGTTAGCTGTTTTATTCTATTGTTTTGTGGTGAAGATATTCTCATTGAGGTATATTAAGAACTGCCACGAATACCTGTCACGCACACCTGTCACGCACACCAGTCATACTCACCATCATGTGTGCGTGTCATGCTTTCCNGTACAGGTCTTATAGAATATGATGCAAGTTATCGTACAGGTCTTATAGAATATGATGCAAGTTATCGTACAGGTCTTATAGAATACGATGCAAGTTATCGTACAGGTCTTATAGAATATGATGCAAGTTATCGGACAGGTCTTATAGAATACGATGCAAGTTATCGTACAGGTCTTATAGAATACGATGCAAGTTATCGTACAGGTCTTATAGAATACGATGCAAGTTATCGTACAGATATTATAGAATACGATGCAAGTTATTGTACAGGTCTTATAGAATACGATGCAAGTTATCGGACAGGTCTTATAGAATATGATGCAAGTTATCGTACAGGTCTTATAGAATACGATGCAAGTTATCGTACAGGTCTTATAGAATATGATGCAAGTTATCGTACAGGTCTTATAGAATACGATGCAAGTTATCGTACAGGTTTCCTCCTTCTAAGTTGTCTTCACTTAACAGATCGCGATTTTATTAAAGTATCGTTGTCAAATATTTTACAAGGTCATCATTGAAATGAGTGTTCAGTTTCCTGAAGCAACCCAAGTATTCGTACATCTTTTGTTGAAATTAATCTTCAGTTATTGCCTATTTGGTTGTGGTGTAAGGATAAGGTTTATGCATTTTATAGTTTAATACTTGATTCATTAACATGATCAATCTTCATCATCAATAAATTAATTATTATTATTATTGTATCAGTTGTTTCAGCACCGCATTCAACAAATCAATTTTCATCAAACCCGTTATTGAGATTCTGATATTCAGACTACAACAATTATTATTACTTTAAATACTTTATAATATGTTTAATATAGATTTTGAAATAATATATATTGTCAGCTCAATGCATAATTTTCTTCCAAACATTTCATTATTGAGTCAGCCCTATTCATAATTTTCTTGCAATCATTTCCTTATTCAGTCAGATCAATTTATAATTGTTTTGTGATCATTTCCTTATTCAGTCAGATCAATTCATAATTTTTTTGCGATCATTTCATTATTCAGTCAGTTAAATTCATAATTTTCTAGCGATTATTTGGAATGATCATGAGTAAAAAACGTGGAGGCAGAAATTTATTGAGAAACTAACCAATACACACCTACATAGCACCAGAAATTATTCAAATTTTTGAAATACTTTTGACCTGAAACACGAATAAAATCTTAGGGGATGAGAGAGGAACTAGATCTTTGAACTAGAGCTCGCTATTTTTTGTTGAATTGCAGCCTTCCTGTCATCAATTTTTTACGCTATACTCTTCTTAATCTCCAGTTTATTGATTTTGTTTATAGTAAAACGAGACGAATTTGAATCCTTTTCAGAGAAAAGAAGAGACCCTTGAGGAACTCCCCAGCGAAGGGAGGATGCTTCTTTCACTAAAGCTCTCGAGCGGTCGATGTGTCAAGGACCTTTTCCGAAATTATTGATTGTGAGACGAAGTCAAAAGAGGGAGCCTCTGAATGATTCCCCTCAAATGAGGGTGAAGAAAAGCTGACCCGATGAATAAACACAGAGGGAGAAAATTAGAGGACCGATGAAAAGGAACCATTCAAATTTACATCATTAAAAAGCGAATTAAAAAAATTATTTCAAGATCTGGTGATATTTGCAAGCGATCGTAAGTACTCTGTGAATGCATAAAAAATCAAATTCCCTTCGTTCACAGCAATGCTTTTCTCAAATGTACTCTGACACGCAAAAACAGCCTTCATTTGGAAAGCTATTGTTTTTGGCGTATGCTGACGAGGGTAAAAGTCAGGCTTGGAATAAAGCGATGAAAAATTCAACACAAGAAGATTTTAAACATCTAAGTTGCGAGCATCGTTCTCTGATGAGAGACTGAGTGCACAAACTGGTGAACTGCCGACGCTGTGTGGTCGAAATTTGAAGTTCTTCTAAGGACAGAAATTCCGTGCTAATCAAAAAGTTTTATGTTGAAAAAGTTATTAACTCAAAATTTTACACACTCAAAAAGATATAAGCTCAAAATGTTTTACGCGCAAAAAGTTCCAAGCTCAAAGAGTTATAAATTATGCACTCAAAAAGTTCTATGCTCATGAAAGTCGGTACTCAAAGTCTGTACCCATAAAGTTCTGTGCCCATGAAGTTCTGTACTCATAAAGTTCTGTGCTCAAAAAATTCCTATACTTGAAAAGTTCTGTGTCCACGACGAGACAATTTTGGTCAGTTCAAAATTTTTTCAAATAACGAATGAAATGAATGAAATAACTAAAATATACACCTCCTCATTGTCTCTGAAACTTCGACTGGCGAACTGGTGCCAGAGAAGAACATAAATTTACACAATTTTAGATTTACTCCTGACGCAATTCCCTTGTAATTCACTTCATTTATGACTGGCTAGAGAGCATCCACGAGGAACTTTTTATACTTCAGTGGAGATTTAGCGGAAGATTCATCTTTCCCTATAGCGGAGGAGTTCTCAAAGATCTGTTCGTTGTCCACGAAGCAATGAAAACTTACAAAAAGGATTAAAAATCGTCCGGTTTCACAAAAATATTCGCCAAATTATCCGCATGAAGCATTCGTGCGTGTGTGAAATTGCGACTGATTTCCTGATAACGTGTTCATGTCGTCGAAGTAATTACTGCACTAACTCCTCTATCAACGTTGCTGTGATACCGTACTTCCGACGTCATTTTGAAATAAATTAATGCATCTCTTAAGAAAAATTTAGCATTCATATCCTATAACAAGCAGTTCTTTACGTGCTCTCTGTTGAAAAAAATGAGAGACGAAATGAATAGTTGATTTGTTTAGGAATGTGATCTGTTCTGAGAGGAGAGTGCATTAATCACGGCAGCCCACAAAAATAAACTTAGATAGCACACACGTATACGGGGTTCCGGACACAAGACACGTGTGTGCATTCTGTAACCTAGACACGTGTACGAGATTCTACGGTCTACCGTGAAAGAGTAACTTCCTGACCCTTACACCCAGAGTGTTCAGCCGCCATGAGGGATCGAACTCAGCTCTATGTCAGGAGACCGCTCAGTCAGTCGACACACAGCGTCCCTGCCCGGTCACTGGCCAGTAAAACACCTCAGAAGACTGATAAAGAATAGGATGATGGGTATAACATGACGATCTCACGAGCATGCATCAATTCTGAAGTCCATGACCAGGTCATTCATTGCTCGATTAACATTAATTTCTGTGCATGTTCCCAACTCATGTAAAAATGATACTCTGATGATGCGCGTTACACATGTTACGCTAAACAATCCCCAAAACGCTACGTATAATGTTACATATAACGTTAATCAAAACGTTACATACAACGTTACTCAAAACGTTACATACAACGTTACTCAAAACGTTACATACAACGTTACTCAAAACGTTACATACAACGTTACTCAAAACGTTACATACAACGTTACTCAAAACGTTACATACAACGTTACTCAAAACGTTACATACAACGTTACTCAAAACGTTATACATAAAGTTACTCTAAACGTTACTCGAAAGTCGCACAAAACGTTATACATAGCGTTACTTCAACCGTTTCACATAACGTATCACATAACGTTACACAAAACGTTACACATAACGTTACCCACAACATTAATCGTTTACATAGATGACATACACAGGGTGCCCCACGATGTCCCCAATTATTTGAATCCCTTTATTTTGGGGTCGAACTTTCAATAATTAGTAATGTTTTTTATTTACGATTTTTCTTCGGATCAATCAATATATTCGTGTCAAATATTTGAAAAACAATTAAATACAAGCCTCATATATGGGTCACTAAATACCAGGATACACTTTTTGAGATACCGTTTATACTCAGACACACCTGTCTTCAGGGTTCAGTTCAAATTTATTTCTCCCTCTGGTCGGAAACGGTGCATACAACTTTGGCGTTGGTTGAAAATAGTTGATGTAAAGGGGAAAAAGGTCTAAAAATATTACTCGTTCATTGTATTTTTAGCTCTACACATCTTCTAAAAATGTACAGTAAACAAAGATTAAGAATTAATTTACTGAATATTTTCTAGAACATTGATACCGGAATGTTTTCACGACTGTGCACCTACTGTTTCCGACCAGAGGGAGTATACAGTTTGGGCAGCTATCAATGACATTCGTTACATTGCAATTCCAAGACCATTTTCATTCTCAAAGACTGGAACACTTCTGGAATATCAATTTATGCTTCTGCATGACGGCGTATCCAGACTACGCGTTGTGCTCAAGCTCCCAAAGACCAACGATTCGAAACTCAATCAAGACCCTTCAGAAGTTCTGGAATAGCCGAGCTCAACAATCCGTCAAGCAGCAATCGCTGCAAAAAATTCAGCAGTCTGAGACAATCGCTCAGCAGAAGTTCTGATGCCGAAAATATCAAGATCAAGGCGGGAGAAGTTGGATGGAGTTTGAGGAGATGTGCGTAGTTCACCATAAAAAGCTCGAGTTTCCAAATCGCCGAGCATTACTTAGGACCACTCGTGCTCGAGAAGCGGATTATCTACTCGCATGGA
>VCRD01003589.1:35887-58724 GCA_006783055.1 Trinorchestia longiramus
CACCCCTCTGCTGTAAACACCCCTCTGCTGTAAACACCTCTCCGCTGTAAACACCCGTTTTGAAAACACATCCGCTGTAAACGCCCCTGTTTTAAAGACCACCGTTGTACACACCACCGTTGTACACACCCCCACTGTAAACTCAACCCATATATGTTCATATGAAATGCATGAACACATTCATATTATCAAATAGATTATCATAAACAACTCTACATACATACAGCGCAGCATATACATCAATACATGTATACTAAAAGCAATATAGCCATACATACGGGTATACGCAAACACATACATCTCAGTACAAAAATTATTGGTAAATGGTGATAGTCAAATAGGCTTCAAGTATTTTATGAATACTAAAATTTTTGTTCAAGTGCAGGCTTATTAAGTACGGAATGCATGATTTTCATTCAAAATGAGGACTTGTAAAGAACTAACTTTCCAAACGTTCCATTATTTTAATTCCACCTGGTAGTACAGAAGCAAAACACAGCATCCTGACGTACAGCTGCCCTCGCCGCAGCATTTGATGAGTGTGGCAGTTGTCGGCTGAATTTATACATATGTATACAAATAATCTGCATATAAAAGATATTCTAGCACATATCCTGTGTGAAAGAACTTTTAGGACCCTAAAATTCCAGACCTTAAGCGAAATTCGGCTGTTGATTTTATAGCTGATACATGTAATATTGAGTAGAGTGAGACATGTACGTATTTAAATAATTGAAAGGATGTGAAGTTTCTATTTCTCTGTGATGTGCCCTGAAGAAACACAAACAAATTTTGCTCACTCGTGTGACGAAGATAAAACTACGTTTGTTAGCGCACAAAGAGCTTTCAAAGTCACCTATGAACTAAATCTTCGATATTGTTATATCACCAATGCTTTTTGAGTTATTAAGGTACTCTACAATTAGGCGCTCGGTGCCATAAAAGGCGAAGACGCCACCAGCTAAAAAAATCCATTTTCTGGGGTACCAAAATCTCACAACCGAACCTAGTTTCTTAGCGTCAGCTAAGCGATACTGTTTGCCGTTCAGGACAAAACATTAATATTATTGTGTTATGGAAATTTCTATTTTACAAACTTTACATTGTGATTACCCAAAATGTGCTTTTGACATGTTCGTTCTCGAGTCACGGTACGCTTCATACAGCGTCGGTTCTGGGACACCCTGTATTTATGCACCACTGAACCAAACTTTTCTTCTGAAAAAATCTGTGGGTTTTCCACGCAATCCAGCGCATCAGTTGAGCTATTACATGAGCTCTGATCGCATAGAACCTTGTAAGCAGTACCTCGTGAGTGCTGTAGTGCAGTATCATGTAATTAATGCGTTTATGTTCAGAAATTGCCCGATCGTTACCTTGTCCTAAATGCAATCTGATTCAAATCAAAATTTCTATAGTGGAACAGCTGAAACCTTCATCTCGCTTTAAGCAGGCGATGGGAAATCAAGCTAGTATCCTATGAATACGAAAGACTAAAATTCTGATTACACCACACGACGCTCTATTGGACTGAAATGAGTGTGAGTTGAGGTGAAAACAGCGTTCTGAAGCGCCACTTCACCATGACATCACACAGTGGTACGAGATCAGTGGAAGATTTGACAGCACTCGACTGATACTGCGAGGTCTACAACGAATATCATGCGAGTTGTAGCACTGATGTCATGCAGGGTGTAACACGGATACAGGACTGTTATGCGGAATGTCGCGCGGATACCCGACTGTCATGCGGAAAGTCGCACTGATACCCGACTACCATGTGGAATGTAGTACGGAAACTCGACTGTCATGCGGAATGTAGCACGGATACCCGACTATCACTTGCCTGCAGTAGCAAAAAACTTGTGAAAATCTCCACAAACATTAATTTGCAGCGCTGTAAGGTTGACTAACGCGCTGAGCCTCAGCATGTCTTGAATGGAATATCAGCTCGAAAAATCGCGGGTACAAAAACAAAAAACTTGTGTCATCACTTTCGAGTTGATATGCATTTTCCATAAGAAATGGAGATGTCTATAAATTTACCACATATATATCCTGAGTCAAATACAGTTATGGTGAATTTTTCTTTATATATGGAATTAAATGTTCTTGTACTTCACAGCTTTCCATGCCACAACGGTTTTTCTAACGTAGTTTTAGTTTATAAATACGATCACAATAAAAGAAATGCTCGACCTCTCAGCTCCCAACTCCCGAGTTTTCAATTTTGTATTTTGCCTTCTCCCGTACCACGTAATACAGGGCGCGGCAACGTAACTTCCTTTTCCTCCCTTTGAAAAGCATTTCAGAAGGAAGTTATGTTGCTGCATCCTGTACGAACAACGTCAGTTGGTGGCAAAGAGTTTCATCAGCTCACAGTGAACCTTACGATGAACATTTTTAACGCTCGATCCTCACTAAACAAACGGGAATAAGACGGATCAAAAATTCAGTGCATAGCCACTGTTCTTGATGATGATGATGATGATGAATGAACACACTATAGTAAAGATATATCCTAAATATCATTATTCCTATCTAATTTCTCAACCTTACGAATTTGTACAAGTTCATTACGTATTAAAATATCATATTACTTTTGATATTACTTTTACCAAAATGATTAGCAGGTTTTTTAGTATTTTAGCACGTAATGAACTTAAACAATCAACCTTATTATTACGGTCAGTATTTCCTTGGGAAAAGATACATTGGTGCGTTTAAAATGATTTGCTGTAACACAGGGGCTCCCAACTTTTTTTTCGCCCGGTACCCCGAAATAAATTTCATTCGAACCTTGCGCCTCCTGAAGTTTATATTTTGTTCAAGCATAAATTAGGCAAATTCCGAATAATATTTGTCAAAAAAAATTGTTACTTTATTCTTTACTATAATTCGTAAAAGAAATAATAAATGTAGCCCTGAAACATATAACAAATTAACATTGTAATAAACCACAGAAAATTAATCTCATACTGGAAATAGAACAAATAACTAAGTACTAAAGAATAATACTAAATACTACAAGGACGATTTCTCAAATGCTTGGAAAATTCCACTTTTTTCAAGCATAAAAACAAAAAATCGAACACATGGAGTATATAACAAAGTATACTTTACAATAAATAATCATTTCCTTGAAATATGTGCAAGATCCCAATATCGAGATCCATGCTTCCAAAAGATTGCCAATAAGTTTTAATTTAATTACTATTTTATTCCTGTTTATTGCCTACAAGTTTTTTATAACGTGGAATAATATTACTTATAGCAACACGCAAGTCTCTCTGGACATTCAAGCGATTCCTAGATTTTGTTTTAATTGACGAGAGAGTACTGAATTCTGACTCGCATAAGTATGTTGTTGCAAATAGAATTAGCACAGCCAGAGCAGTTTTGCACAGTCTAGGAAAAATGTCCAAAACCGAGCATTAATACTCTTCCTAAGTGTTTGTCTCAAATTGCATGTTTAGAGCACGATTAGAGCGCAGTTCGATAAGATCTTCTTTCAGCTCTTTCTCATCAGGCATTTTAGCTAAATCTAAAAAGCATGAATTCATAATTCATTCATCAAACTTTTCTAGTTTCCCTACGTCAAAATATCGACCAAATGACTTCGACAGCACTTTCAAATGAGCAACGATTCCTTCACAAACACTGGGAATCAAACTTGGGCATCATTACCAACTATTTCTTCAGGTGATGAAAAATTTGAAAAAATGCCTTTTTTCACTCGACGGCTCAACAGATAGCTTGTCTTTGAATGTATGTAGTCTTTCATAGCAACTGATTATGTTCATATTCTTGCCTTGCAGTGATAAACTCAGCTCATTCATACGAGTGAATATGTCACTCAAGTACGCAAAGATGGATGAATTCTCGCAAATGCAGCTCTTCAAGAAGATCAAAGTGACTTTCCTCCACAAAGACTTTGATTTCTTCTCGAAGTTCGAAGAAGCGCGTTAAAACTCTCCCACGCGAGAGCCAGCGGATTTCACTATGGAGAGTAAAACTGAATGTTTACTTCCAAGATCCTCATAAAGTGATAGGAAAAGGCGGTGATTTAGAGCACGGCTTCTAATCCAACTGATAGTCTTCACAGAAATATCAAGGATTTTCTTCAAGTGTTGAGCCAATGTTTTCGATGCCAAAGTATGACGATGAAGGAAACAGTAAGTACCTTGTAAGTGTGAAATTTCCTGTTTCATCACTGCAAAAAAACTGATTTATTTCCCAACATAGCAGGTAAGCCATCAGTCTATACAGAACCAATAACTTGAATATCTAATTTATGTTTTTGTAAAGAAGTTTTTCAGAAGCTGAAATATATCTTTTCCTTTAGTGGTTGTTTTCAGCTCTTCACAGAAAAGGAAGTCCTCTTGTTTTCCTAGCATGAACATACCTAACCAATGCAATGAGTTGAATATAAATAGAAACGTCAGTTGTTTCGTCAAGCTGGAGAGAAATTTTCTAGTGACTGGCCTTCATATTTGAAATAACTTGTTCCAGAATGTCTAAACTCAATTCAGTAATCCGGCTCTGGATACCATTGTTTGATAGCGGCTCTAATTCAAGCTTCTTCCTTCCATCATTACCAAGAATAATAGTAGCCCTTTATAATGCACATGGTTTGATGAGCTCCTCTGCAATGGTGTGTGGTTTCTTTAACTTGACTATTTTAAAAGACACTTGATATGACGCCGTCAACAGTGGTTTGTCAACATTTTTAAACCCTAATTTTGGAAGAATTGACCGAAAACCAAAACGTACTCTTTTCGCTCGTAATGATTCAACATCTTGGCCCACAACATTCGCACCGCCATGACGGCGTTCTTATAGCTTTAACAGCTTCAAATTTCCGTTGGAGAAAACACACACAGCATGCACTGAGGCTTTTGCAGATCCTCGGTTTTTCCGTTGTAAGTGAAACCAAACCGAACGTAGTCATTACATTTTCTTTTCTTGGGCATAATGAAGGGCTATGATAAAAATCTGAAATTAAAGAATAAATATAATATATACGCAAATGAAAGCGTGGAACATATCTAAAAATAATGTATAATAGAGTTCTAGTATTGTATGACTATTCTGAAAGATGCCCAAACATCAGTGCATTAGCGTACCTTAGCCTTTTTCATGATATCTCAATCATGAGAAATAAAAAGTACGAAAAATCGTTGGATCATATCTAAAAATTTTCTCCTGGACGCATCTTGAATCAAATATTCCCCCTAGAAATAGTTTTTTAAATTTTCATAAAAACGTTCACACGTAATTTATGTTTTTCAAATATTGTATATGATTCATATATTTTATATGTATTAAATATTATTCATAATATGTATATTATGTATTTTTAAATTATTATGTATATTATATATTTTTAAATTGTTATATATATATATATATATTAAATACTTTTATACATAATGTATGTCATTTTAAATATTAAATTTATGTATCAGATTTTTTTATCATGTAAATATTTTAAGTATTTTTCTATTCTCTGAGTGTTGTGTGCGCTGTGTTGTGTATTTATACTTTGAAAGCCTACACAATAATTGTACCCACCTTACACAACGCACACTACACACAAAAAATAGAAAAAATAGAAAAAATATCTACAATATTAAAAAAATAGATGAAAATTTATTCAGACCGAAATATCCGGATCAAGTCTCAAATTTTCCCCCAGGGGGAAAAATATAGATATGATTCAAATAGCGGAAATGTATAATTCTAAATACCTACTGCCGTTATAGTAAATTTGACCATGAAACAGAGATTGTAGACATCGTCAAATATTACAAAATATCCCGAGATGAACAAGTATTGCCTTTATTTCATTGAATTATTAGGTTCTTAATTTCAATTTCATCGAAAATAACTCACATTTAACAAGAGCACAAAAACTTAAACAATGGTTACAATGCAATATATCATGAATGATATAACACAATATGATGCAACATTGTTGATAATACACACCCTATATTAGATGACAATAATGAGTTTTTCCTACTTATAGAAAGAAAACGGTAGAAGACTTCCATAGTAACGTTCCCTATAATCATCAGCACACCATTAATAAGATTATTCTTACCTCTGTAAGAAATCCAGAAGCTGAAACACATGCTAAAAAACGGAGGTCACATACACTTCCTCGGAACGTAATTCACAGCACACAGGCACAGCCTTGCCGGCCAGTGAGGAACAGCTGACGCCTGAACTTGTTTCATCCCGGTAACAAACATCTTCAATTTTGGTCCTAAACTTTAGGAACTACTGAACGTGTTAAATATATAGTAGGATTGAATTTTTTCAGCTATGTACAGTATGTGACGGCCACTAAATAACGATACTTAACTCTAAAATGAAAACAAAATTAGTCCATTGCAAAAGGAAGTAAAAATGTCAACGTATAGTCAATATCCAATTATTTACTTGGACTTTTCTCGCAGCCCCTGGAATATCGTCTCGCAGCCCAGGTTGGGAACTCCTGTTCTAACACAAGCAAGCACGCGCGCGTTTGTTACTCACCTGCTGCCGTGGTTGTATCCTGCGACATGACCTCCTGCAGTGTCGTGAGACTTGGTGACGCCCTTGCGTATGGCGCCCGTGTGGGGCAGTACGACCTCTTCCCCCCACCAGGAGATTCTGGGGTCAGTCACTGCCTGGCGCCCCTCCAACGAGGGTACGGGAGGATTCTTCTGACACTCTGCATCACGTCTGTCATTCAGGAACTCGGGCAAATTTTTATATCTGTGATGACCTGAACGTTCTTCGGAGCAAGAAAACCCAGTGTTTGCAATGAAATTAATGTCTTCATTTTCAGTACGCGGACAACGCTGTTCTCCATCTCGAAAACTGCCACGAAAACTGCCTTCTTCGCCTCGTAAATTGCAAATATTCTCACTACTAAAATCCGTACATCGGCTCTGGGGCACACTGGGGTCGACGCTTCTCCACCCGCCACGATTCGCCACTTCTGCAAGGACATCACGGGGAGGGAAAAGTGCACCTTTGTATTGGGAGACGCAGTGTTTTCTCACATGCCCTTGAGCACTTTTCACATCTCTGTGCGCTTGTACGTCTGGAACGTCCCTCTCACGACCACACTCAGCCATAGCGGATGAACTTCGGGTCATCATCCCTGAGGTGGGTTTGTCCTGCGATATCTCAGAGAAGTGAACGAATTCTTCGAGTGAAATCACGCAGAATAAACCTCCTGTAATTTCTTTCAGCCTAAATGCTGAACTTCAGAGTGACAATAAACATCCCTGAAGGCGTGGAGTTGCATGGACTCGTCTCCGAAGCTCCAATAAATGTGAAACAAGAAGAGGTGGATTTGTCCAGTGAGCTCCCTAAGCTATAGTCAGCAAGTGTCGACCGAATTCAGATACTGAATTTGTCAGAATTTATATTACCATTAAATTCATGCTATTCTGGCAACGAGTCGGCGTATCCAGTCGCTAGGGCGTACCCAAGATACACGCTGTGTCGATAATCGGACTCCCATCAGCGGGATGCCATAAAATGCCTCCGAGATTCACAATGTCATTGGAATTATTTGACGCAGCCTACATACTGCAAATTTTTGGAGTATTCTTCGAAATTATTTTTAGTTTTCACTCATCATGCTGAAGAAACAGTGATCGATCAGTTAATATGCCTGAATTACTGGAAAAAGTAGCCACTTTGTTTTCAGTGTAGTTAACAAATTAACTAAACGAGAAACATAACTTCACTTCCTCTGTGCTTAACTTTATTCAATTTCTAGCTTCTGGAAAAGAAAAAGCAAAAAGTTAGGAGTTGTGCATAAGACAAAAGTACATTTGTGCCCTGACTGCATTTCCCAAGGGCTGGTAAAGTGTTTTAACACGTTTGTTGCGATGCGACCCACCGGTTGGTCACTTAGGTTAGGTTCTGTAATTTTTTCAGATCCTTCTAGTGACTATGCGTAAAAAGTGAAGTTTTACACCAATCAGGCAATCGCAACAAACGTGTTAATGGTTTACTTTCATCAATTATTTACACTCACAAAATGTTACGATGCATACGATATACAGATTGACCTAACAAAAAGTTGACCGAAATTGAATTATCATTCCTTGGCATCTAGGATACCAATCTGGAAAAGTAAACTGTTCCGTGATAAAAAAATGTTTGATTCTTATATGCAATAACAACCAAATGTATTTTATGCATGCAATTGGTATTCTACTTGTATATACCAATAACTAATGAAGTAATAATATTTAAATTGCCTTATTGTGGGTCATTGTAAACACGTATATTACCATGTGGGTAAACATGTATATTACCAAGCTTAGATGTGTGTATGTTGGCATGCAAACTAGGCGCTGAATACGCCAGTGTTTCTAAAGTATTTTACCCGTATTAGTTTCCAGGTAACTTCATGATTTGAAACGACACGCCCAACGAAGAAAATAATAAATAAAAAATAAATCAACTTCATTCCGATATATCACACAGCACAGTATCACACAGCACAGTATCACACAGCACAGTATCACACAGCACAGTATCACACAGCACAGTATCACACAGCACAGTATCACACAGCACAGTATCACACAGCACAGTATCACACACTACAGTATCAAACAGTACAGTATTAGTACAGTAAATCCACAGTACATGGGATTGGGTTTTTAATTGCTAACATCTGAAGACAGTGATGCTGTACTCAGTGACTGTTGCCGAGGTCTTGAAGGTAATTAATAGTAGCAAATACATACAGAGTCTGTGAGTTCAAGTGAAGCCAAAAGCAGCCAGCGACACCACAAACTAGAGTGAGTGTGTGGGTTCTAATTATATATTTATCTCACACTGCAGGTCCTCTGCAGGTCCTCTGCAAGTACATTGCAGGTTCACTTGTCCATCGCTACGATTTCTTACAGTAATGGAAGAATATGGAGCTCCAGCACGCAGATGCTCACATACAATCCTGACTGGAGAGATTGCAACTGCTGCATCCAGAATTTAGTGAACACAACGTCTTGCATCGAGTCAGACGAACATTTACGTTACTGAAAATTCCTACTTTTTTTTATTTTCGATGATTTGGTAACCAAAGAAGCATTGAATATGGGAATAAAGTATTCGATTGTACACCAGTGTCTTTACATACATTTTGAGGCATGAAGGCTACGTGTGTAGTAGAAGTGTAGTGCGTGTTCGCCAAGATCCTGCTATACTTACAGGGCACCATATGCACGAGACAGATTTTTGTCAAGGGGTGAATATACTTACCTCCATGGTGTATACTTTACTAATAAATTAAAAATAAAATCAGATCTAAAGTTGAGCTAAGCGGAACAGAGTTACGAAGGCTCACAAGCCTGAATAAAGACATGGCGTTTCTGTGAACAAAATTAGTGCAGTGGAGGAAGCCACTTTATTTCAGACGTTGCAGGAGTGCCCCATGACCTGTACTCCTTCATATGTGACATGCCACACTATACAATCTATCGTGTATCCTTCCATCCATACTGTATCCTTCTATCTAGCCTATGGCCTTCCATTCATTCTATAGCCTTCCATCCATCCCATATCTTTCTATCCAACCTATTTCCTTGCATTCATCCTAAAAATGGTTCATCCATCCTACAGCCTTCCCCCCTGCAGCCTCCCCCGCTGTTCCCCCAATTTCAATGAGGGTAACTGGGGGAAACTTCCCCCGCTCGCTGACTCTTCACAGCGCTGACCTTAGCGCTCGCTGCTATCGTCTGGATAAATAAAAAAATGAGAATTTGAGAGAGGCAACAGCCAGAGGAACTGATGGCCTTTGTCTGGGTCGGGGATTTTTAAAATGAAAATGTCCCTTGACTCGGGGTTTGTGCAGGGATGAGGACGGTGAGGAGGACGGTGAGGAGGACGGTGAGGAGGACGGTTGGGGCTTGTGAAAGCGTTCAAGCTACGAAGGTCACAAAAATGAGATTCTTTCATTTCTTACGAGACGGACGTCGTGATTGCAGTTCTGTACGTATGGTAAACTTTACAGCTGCAATGCATGGCGCAGCGTGCGCAGCTATGCAGTGCATGGCGCAGCGTGCGCAGCTATGCAGTGCATGGCGCAGCGTGCACAGCTGTGCAGTGCATGGCGCAGCGTGCACAGCTGTGCAGTGCATGGCGCAGCGTGCAGAGCTGTGCAGTGCATGGCGCAGCGTGCAGAGCTGTGCAGTGCATGACGCAGCGTGCACAGCTGTGCAGTGCATGGCGCAGCGTACACAGCTGTGCAGTGCATGGCGCAGCGTACACAGCTGTGCAGTGCATGACGCAGCGTGCACAGCTGTGCAGTGCATGACGCAGTGAGAGATGATGGACGATTTCTTGGGAAAATTTATCATTGAGCTCGATCGCAAGGGTAGTCAGGAGTTGGAACTTTTCTGTAGTTGCGTTTGCTGTCTACATTCTTCATCCATAGGTCTAACTTCCTGGTAAAAGCCCTCAGCTTCGATATGAACTCTGCGACAGTACAGTTGGGCTCCTGACAGGACAGGTGTACTTGGTTCAAGGCTCAAAAATTATGCCGATCTAATATTCGCTAAGCATTATTTGGTAAAAAACGAGGTCTTTTCAAAACGTACCTGTCCTTTGGCCAGGAAAAATATGTTGCTTACATTATGACATTAGGACCCTAAAGCCGTTCAAAGTAGACAATCAATGGCTTTCACACACATAGCCCAATGCTCCGTCCACTGCCGACAACACTTCTGAAAGCCTTTTTTTTTGGAATACCGTTCAACTTCAACACAAACTCCTCGTCCTCGAAATCTATTTTAAAGACGTGTAATTTCTCACAAACGAAACCAAGGAGTTCATTTTTCAGTTTAAAGCGACGCTTTGTTATAAATTTCCCAGGAGAACCAACGAAGTTCTATGAGGAGACGAGTGTGGTCTGATCCGAAATCTTCACTGAGCAGCTTAAACAGATGGGTATTCAGGCCTGATGTTTTGATACAATTCATGATTATTTTGTCTATTTTGTTTAAACATGGCAATATGTAACTTTAGAGGTAGCACTTCAGAGCAAAAAGCAGATCTGTGTATGGAAGAGTGGATAAAGGTGGTATTTTGTGACAGCTTTAAAATAGACCTGAAACCTTAATTTTTGACCAAACATCCACATCTATCGTGCACCCGACCAACTTTTCCCAATTCAGCTCATTCTGCTTAAAAAATTGTCTAAGATGCTGAAAACATCAATTCCTTTCGCTGTACATATTGGATAGCTCCTAACTCCGTAGTAACTCAGTCTTCCTTGCATGTGAAGCAGATGTAGACAAGTGCTTGAGAGTAGTTAGAGACGTTCATCTTTTCGTGTACCTGACTTTCCGAGTCGAACAGCAAACCCAAACTTTGGGGATCTCACTCCTGCAATCACTCGGTCAGCAATGTCGCCCAACATATTCTCAATAGAGCGTTGTACAGTGAACACTTTCTAGCTTATCTCAAAAGAGCGTTGTACAGTGAACACTTTCTAGCTTATCTCAATAGAGCGTTGTACAGTGTCGTTAGAAAAGTAAACACTTTCCAGCTTCGTCCCAACCTCCATCCACATGCTTGAGCAAGGTCTTCGTCGCTGGCATGGCGAGAAACTGTAATGGCACAAGCCTTCATGTTTTTTGGCCACCAGGAAAGCCATTTCATACGATGCCTTGACAATCCCTTCCGCCTTTTGAGGGATCTGACTAGACTTGTTCAAGCGCTGCCGCTTCACATTCTCGCCAAGTCACTGGAAGTAGCTCTGATCTCAGTACTTCTTGCATGCGTGTTTTGTTTTGAAATGACACAGGATCAGGCTGGGCTTCATAATGACATTGGAAAGCATCTTCATGCAGACAACGCATGACGGAAAAACTTTTTCTCCACGAACGGTTTCAATAAAACCATCCTTGATGTACGCATGTATGTCGGGTCAAACTTTTGCTTCGCCATGTCACCAAACCCTGCGAAAAAGCGAGCTTGTATCAGTTAAACAAGTAACCAAGTGAGTCCAATAAAAATATAAAAGAAATACACAATTTGTAAGAGACCGAAATAATTACTCAACAGTCAATCATTAAAGCAAAATATTCCATTCGATAGCCATAAAAACACAATTAAATTCGACCCACAAAAAGAGCACCACAAATATATAACTCCAAAACAAAACAAGTGATAGAATTAAGTTTCACAGTACGGATGCAGGTGGAGAACTGACAGTGGCAGTAGGCAATTCAAGTTTAAAACTTAAGTCGCCAACAACCGAAAATCACTGATAATTTCGAAAATACTCGCGTACCACATGTAACTCCCTCGCGCACCGCTAACGGTACGCGCACCGCTAACGGTACGCGCACCGCTAACGGTACGCGCACCGCTAACGGTACGCGCACCGCTAACGGTACGCGCACCGCTAACGGTACGCGCACCGCTAACGGTACGCGCACCGCTAACGGAACGCGTCCCGCTAACGGAACGCGTCCCGCTAACGGTACGCGTCCCGCTAACGGTACGCGTCCCGCTAACGGTACGCGTCCCGCTAACGGTACGCGTCCCGCTAACGGTACGCGTCCCGCTAACGGTACGCGTCCCGCTAACGGTACGCGTCCCGCTAACGGTACGCGTCCCGCTAACGGTACGCATCCCGCTAATGGTCCGTGTACTACAGTTTGGGAACCACTGCCTCAAGTGACGAGAGCGTCTGGTAACACACGCTCTATTGATGAGTCTGGTACGTATTCTCATCATGTGTCTTTCCCCATAAAAATATTACCAGAAATATTTTGAGAAACTTAAGAGATTTTATATCATCTTTCCCCATGAAAATTTTCCTAGAAATATCCTGCAAAATTTGGAAATACAATACGCAGATTAACTTCCAGACGAACTAGCTGCTAGCATGTGGTCCGCACTCAGATACACGAACCTGTAAAGTCAGATGCACGTACGTGGAAGAACAGCTACAGGAATTTAGTCCCGACGGTCTATGAGAACTGCAAAATTAAACCTGAATAATCTTTCTGATGATAGAGGTCATTAAAAGCCACAGATTTAAAACTTTAATCACTGCCACAGCTAAGCTTCACATCCTCCTATCGGGCGTTGCGTGACTGAAGACATGGATCGTATTGTTATTAGGACGTTTATTACTGAATACATGCCTTGTCTTGTTATTAGGATGTTTATTATTGAATACATGCCTTGTCTTGTTATTAGGACATTTATTACTGAAATCAATGCATGCCTGGTAGCACTTCACCAGCGGCATCGCTAGCTCAAGTCAGGTTATTATTTGTTGATGGCAGTTGGATCTTCGTAATTTCCAGTGATGTTGCGCTTATACCAGATTATACGTACACAAATTTCAATTTAGCGCACCTAACCGCCCATATCAATATTCCTTGATGGCAATGCAGAGACTCGAGCTCCTGGGAAATCAAATAACACGGATGAGTTCCGTTCAAATTTGCTCGAGGAAACGACATGACTTGGAGCGATCGGTGTAATGCCGTGTATCCTGAACCATCATCTACGCTGTATTTTCTGGTCTGTGGACAGGTGGATGTGTGGGAAGGTGGATCTATGGAAAAGTGGATTAAAGAAAGGTGGATCTGTGAAACTGTGGATCAGTGGATTGCTTTCTGATACATGGAAAGGTGGATTTGTGGATTGCTTTTTTTACCGGAGGAGAGGAGGATTTGTTTATAAAATCTTCCTTGTGAAAAATGTTTATTTGACCACACTTCCACACTCCCCACACACTCCCCACACGCTCCCCACACGCTGTACGCTTTCAGAACAAACAACTCAGATTCCCATCTGCGAAAGAAAATATTTGGATTAATGACAGGCGCCTAACATAATTTACAAAGTGAATATTTCTATGCATGCGCTGATGTATATAATAATAACTACTACTATGAATATACTTGTAGAGGTTAATGTCCAGGACTATGACTAGTTCCCGTATGGATTAATGAAGATGAAATAGTCTTATGACGATTTTAATTTGAGCTTTGATTTGAGGACTAGCTTTACTTATAATGAAGGAAATAATTATGCTAAAGAATAAAAATTAAACTGACTATAAAAAGAATTTCTTGAACATATAAACGATTGTAGTTAAAAACGAACTAAACAAAAAAAGCAGCGATTCCAATGTGTAGGGTACGTCTAAAATTACTGTAAAGTATTTTCTCACACATCATTCTTGGAAAATAATTAATAGAAAATGCACTAATTGTTGTTCTCAACAGGAAGCCAAGTTAAGACATGCAACTAAACTCACTAAAAGAAAAATCGCTTGAGAACACGCATGGTTCTAATAAAAAACTAAAATTGAATTAAGAACTGGAGATAAGCTAAACAATGAATTCCTAAAAAAAGGTACCCTAACATGGCAGCAATCTCTGTATCAAAGAATCGAAAAATATCACAACTGCGGCACCAGTTGAAGCAGAAATCAAAAAATGTTTGTAGTTTAATAACTCAGTATCACCGAGTAGAATCTAAATCAAGAAATCACAATTAAACTGACTAAAGACAAGTCTCTTGAGCACATACGCTTGGTCTCAGGCAATAGAAATATCCTGCTTGTATAATTCTAGTTGCTGTTAAAATCAGAAGGACAGTTCATACTGAAACACAACTAGCACCGAAAAGAATGCCATGAACACAAGTAAGATTGCAATGTAAGACTCAAAATCCCGAGCTGAAATTAGGACAAAAATTATTAAGTGATGAGAAATTTTCTGCCTGGATGACTAAGCCACACTTGTAAGTTAGTGACATAAAAAAACCCTTTTTCTCCTAAAATCAGATGATGGAAATTCCCTGCTGGGAAAAACAGGTCACTTTTAATTGAAATAAAAGACAAACACTGAGATAACGATCAAGACAAAAAATATTGGATCCCAAACCGTGGAAGGCAGCACGATTTGTAATCTTCTCAGTATCAGGAAATAGACTGTCGCTGTACACTGCCACAACAGCAGCACAATATGAAGTACGGACTAAAATAAATGGCCGATTCATTTTAGTTCTGCGCAGCAACAGAACAAAATGACAATGACACAAGAATATTCAGGCGCGTACTAGAACACATAGGTTAAAAACTGTATGTAATTAGGGTCACAAGTTATGTACAAATATTATTACCTACTGTACTAGCGATTTGATACATGGCCTAAGTGTTGTTATAATTCTCTATAATTCTTCATAACATCTGTATTGAGTGGTGCCGAATGACGCAACATAAGGACGACACAACAAAAATTTATGCTTATATTGTCTCTAGCTTTCCAGATTTTAACACAGTCTAACAAGGCTGCTTATTTAACACTGCATTGCGTGACTGTTTGCAATAACTTCGAAACCTGAAAGACGCGTTGTTACGTAGAGAGACGCTGAGTGTCACTTTTTTCCTGGTGGATGTGACCACACAGGGAATGTAAATATATGGCACAGTTAAATATATGGTACAGTTAAATATATATATCTCTGACAAGCATACATGCTAGGTTACCACAATTCACGCGAATGTACCGAATCTAAGCAATAGAGTCCAAGTTGTCGTACCATACCTGCCCCATGTTTACAGGTCACCTCATGACGCTGCCTGCATTTTGCCCCGCCGCATCGATTTCGCTGGTTAAATTTTTTTCATTAGAATTATGCTCCAGATTCTGATAACGGTTACGGATGATACGCGTGAATAAGTAAAACTGAAGCTATTGTTCGAAGGTGAGGAGTTAAAACGAGTATGGTGCTCAGATGCCTGCCTGATTGAGCTTTCGTTGCAATCCTTGTTCAAATTATAAATGCTTTTTTTGCCCGAATCCTGGCTGTTCTCTCTGTCAAAATTGTAGATACCTTCTTTGCCCAAATAATAGATAGATTTTTTTTGTCCAAATTCTAAACTGGTTCGTATCTTTTCTATCATGTGTCATCAATACCCATAAGCACGTGACACTTGCAACATTTAATCCTGTGCGCATAATTTGAGCTGTAATTTATATATGGATTTTTTTTAGTGGATGTGAATGATACAAAGCGAAGACCATCTGAAAATACTAGGATTACGGTTACTATCATTACAGATAATGGTATTGCTGCAATTATCTTCACGGATACTGTTATTAAGGATACTACCGTTTTGAATATTCACTGATTCAAGGATACTGATATCAAGAATACACTGATATCCAGGACACTGGTATCACAAATACTGGTATCACAGATACTGATATCACATACAGTGGGGGTAAAATAATACAATACGATGATTAAATCGCCAGATTTTACATTTATAGACCACGTACAATTACGAAAATTGTACTATATATAAACAATAGTATAAAAAGTTAATAAAATGTCTAAAACCTACAAATATTTAATATAAAAATATATATGAACATGAATAATAAATACGCGAACAAAATTTTAAAATACCCGACCTTTTTCTCGATATTATACATGAAAATTATTGTAGGATTATTCCAGAATGCTCCAGTACATTCTACTATTTGGCTACCGAACTTTCGTCAGCATTCATCTCCAATACCGCGTCATTGGTACAGCAGCTCTCGTTCTGAAACGTCGTAAGCATGGATAAGGACATCAGCCAACATCTTCGCGAACGTATTGTGGAGTTCCATAATGAAAGTTTGGGATATCGGAAGATAGGTGCATAACTGTGTGTTCCTATAGCCTCAGTTGGAACCATAATAGGTAAGTAGAGTTGCCGGAATACGACTCTCAGCAAACCTCGAACTGGCCGTCCTTGAAAGATTAAGGACCGTGCTGTTCGAAAATTGGTCCCAACAGTAGTGCAGAGGCCTCAAACTACTCGTGAAGAATTAAAGGATGATCCAAAGGCATTTGAGATCGAAACCAGCAAACACACTATCAGCAGGGCACTATGCCGTGAAGGTCTTCATTCCCGCACCCCTCGTTGGACACCTCTTCTCCAGAAACGTCACGTCAAGGCCAGGCTGAAGTATGCCAACGACCATTTGAACAAGTTAGCAGCGTTTTGGAACTCAGGACTGTGGTCAGATGAAACTAAAATCGAACTATTTGGGAGAAACAGGACAAACCATGTTTGGAGGCAACAAAACGAAGAGTATAAACCAAAGTGCACCATACCCACTGTTAACCCTTTAGCGACCAATTTGTTTTTCTAGTTTCTACGTCTAAGCTCACAAAGACCGTCTGTACACTTATGCAATGAAGCACGCTGAGAGCCAGGCAGCCAAAAGAACGACGCTGTAACATGCCGCCGCGTTCAAACCAAGTAGCAACCTCATATTCTTACTGTTAAATTATTAGAACAATTCTCCCAAAGACCGTGAAAGACGACCACATTGTCCTTTTAGTCGCTAAAGGGTTAAGTTTGGAAATGGCTCAATCATGGTGTGGGGATGTTTCAGCTCATCAGAGATAGGTAAACTTCACATCATTGAAGGAACCATGAATGACAGGAAATATCGTGAAGTATTGGTAGAGCAACTCCTACCTTCAGCTCGTTTGTTAAAATTGAAACATTGATGGAAATTCCAACAAGACAACGATCTCAAGCATACTGCAAACGAAACCAAGGAATGGTTGAGGATGAAGAAGATAAACATTTTAGAATGGCCAAGTCAATCCCCGGACATGAATCTGATCGAAAACTTGTGAAGGGAATTGAAATTGAAGATTCAGAAGAGAGGTCCCAATAACATCAGTGAAATCAAAGGAATTTGCATTGGAGAATGGAATAAGATTACGCCCGAAACTTGTAAAAGGCTGGTAGTAACCTACTATAAATGACTCGAAGCCATAATTAATAATAAGGGCTATGGAACGAAGTATTAATGTATGTACAGTATATGTTGAAATATGTTGTAAACTTTTGTTCACATATTTATTATACAAGTTCCTATACATTTTTTCTATTAAATATTTGTGGGTTTTAAATATATGATTAACCTTTTTATATTATTCTTTATATATAGTCCCATTTTCGTAATTTTACGTGGTCTATAATAAATGTGAAGTCTGGCGATTTAATCAACGTGTTTTATTATTTTGCCCCACACTGTATACTGGTATCGCAGATACTGGTAAGACAGGCACTGGTATCACAGATACTGGTAGAATACTAATGAAGCATGTAAACAAAATTTCTTTGAAAAAACTCCTTTAGGATATTTTCACAGTTTGTGCATGGGTAAAAAGTGTCACTCTGAAGACAGGAAGAAACCCTAAATCCTGCAATGAGAGTCCAAAATAGTTTAACAGTTAATTTCCTCTCTGTTTCGGAAGCAGCTGAAATTTATCCAGACCAGCGACGTTCCCAAGTTCATTAGAAATAATTATATTTGTCCAGGATTTTAAACACTTCGCTGAAAATTTCAGTAAAATTAAACTGCTATACGAGTGATCACTTGCGTAATATTTCAAAAGTAAATCATTAATTTTATCCGTAAAGGGTAAAGGCACAGCTCACCTAACTGCTCACAGGTGAACAGCTCCTCGAGGTAACCGCAGCGTTCTCACGCCCAACACAAATAAATGAGTTTCTTCATTCAAGTTTTGATGAGAGACCCTGAGAAACCTGAACGACCTCATTAACCTCCAGGTAACCCATTAACGGGCAACGTCCTTTTTTCAGGACGCATTCTATTTTTTAATATGACCATAAAGTTGTTATGTAACTCATTTTTGTACGAGTAAAACAGGATGGCAGTTTTCGAGCACAAACTCCGTTGTGATTATTCTTACATTCATAAAGCGCAGTTCTGAAAGTTGTGGAAGATGGGAACAATTAGTATTCTGAAAAAAATACAATGGCGGAATTCCGGTTGAAACAACTCATGGACATCAACCCATGGAGGGTTGTGTGCAGTTAGTGACTGCAACCATTCACTAGATTATGGCGGTTACAAAACAAAATTTAACGAACAGCGAATAATTGATGTAATACAAAAACTATGATTATTATTAAGACGTTCACGACGGTCACCAAAAACAAATTTAGCGGCAGCCACTAGCGTCCGACACAACCTCTCACAGAGTGGCATACATGCAGCGGAGTAGGCTAATTAATTTCATTCAATTCTTAGTTAATTTAATTGAAATGGACATTTTGCCCCCAAAGTGCACAATGTTCTTGTTACACAATGCCGCTAAACCAAGAAGAGGTTTCTGTCTTTTACAGAATTTCCCCCAAAAATGCATAGATTTTGTAAAGGTTGTAGTTTGAACATTACTGGTATTCATAAGGTGTACATAGGATGGGTAACTACGTATTTCGGATACAAAATAAAACTTTAGATCTTACTCTTTCGAATGAGGCCTGTCCCAGCTTCCTAGCACCAGTAGTATTCAAACTATAGTTTTTTAAAAATCTATCAATTGTTTTGTGGACACACTGTAGGTGCTAAACCACCCACCTATCAGTCCCAACCAACACGCACACTAATATTAATGTATGTCAATTGCTGCAGTAGTTCTAGCACGGGCATCAGAGAAGCATCAGTTACGATACTCTAAAATAGAGTCATTTAATACAGGGTGCGGCAACATAACTTCCTTTTTTCAAAGAAAGTTACTTTCAAAAAAAGAAAGTTAGGTTGCTGCACCGTGTACAAAGTGTTCAGAAAATGTCGGGTGATGTTTCTAATCTCGTCCACTCAATTCAAAACAAACCTGGCAGCGGTGGTAAACGAAACAGTGGGGATTGAAAACTTACATTGACTCTAGAAACTGTCACTTTCAACTTCATTATTCCTCTACATATTTGCCTCATCGATAAAGATCGGGTAAACTGAACCCAATCTAACTCCCCCTATACCATTCCCCCCTCATTCTAACCTCGTGTACCTCCACTCCACCCTCACATACCTAGTGCTCGTCAGTGATGCCTCAGTGCTGGGTCTGATGCTCGTCAGTGATGCCTCAGTGCCGGGTCTGATGCTCGTCAGTGATGCCTCAGTGCTGGGTCTGATGCTCGTCAGTGAGGCCTCAGTGCTGGGTCTGGTGCTCGTCAGTGGTAGCTCAGTGCTGAGTTTGATGCTCGTCAGTGATGCCTCAGTGCTGGGTCTGGTGCTCGTCAGTGTTGCCAGTGCTCCAGAGGGCTGGTCAAGAACGAACATCATTTTTGGACTCAATAATGAAAAGAATTCAAAATCGAGACTTTCACTAGCGTAGTGACTGTGAATGCTTACATTTCAGGATCACAGTTCTGACCAGCAAGCACCGTGCCTAGTAACTGAGTGATAGGAAGCTTGCATTAGAGGTATTACTGTACAATATCTATGCAGAAAGGAGGAGGAGGGGCAGATATTGAAGTTTAGGATCCCCTTCATCGGGAACGACAAGCCACTTCCAATAGCCACTCTCTCTAATGAGTGGCGGCATGAGGGGCATTGTTGCTTAATCGAGTGGTCGGGCCTTTGTTCACATTTGAAGGGCTCATCTCATGAACATAATAGCGAGAACACTTGCAGGAATCTACTCACGTGAGCCCACCTACACCAGCCCACCCACACCAGCCCACCCACACGAGCCCACTCGCATGACCCCACTCACATGATCCCACTTACATGACCCCACTCACACGAACTCACTCAAATGAACCCACTTATACAGACTTACTCACATGAACCAACTCCCAAGAACCCACTTCCAAGAACTACTGGTAAAACTCACAGAAACATACTCATAAGAGTCCACTAACTGGAGATCACTCATAAGAGCCCATTCACAGGAACCCACTCACAAGACCAAGCAACTACTCCAAATAGTACGTAATTTTTAGGGGCAGTAGTCTCCTACAAATTATAAAGTTCATGCGCTCCTCGTCAGCGACCTCCTCGGCCAGCGCTGGAAGATAGATCACACTAGCGTGAGATAACACACACACCTCAAACTTCCCAATTTCCTGAGCGGGGCGTTAAATAAATAAATCCTACTAAAATAATTACGAGAATTCCGCGGCACCACAGGGCCATGGTGTCTACTGGCCCCGAGAAGACGCGTCTATTCAGCCACAGTGGTCATAATGATAAGCATTTATACTTAACTCTTTACTGAAAACATTTTTCCCTGAAAGGAAAAATGGAACACATGCACACGCTGTTCATTGGCTGATCATACTGCCGGCAGCGTCTAAACAAGCAGAACCGTAACATGTTCTGAGAGTTCTATAACTGTTGAGTGCAGTGCTGGCTTGATAAACACCTTAGCTTTTGTTCCAACACACTTTTTCAAACAGGACTGCAGGGTTCACTTGGACGGTGGATGGTTAAAGGATCTCTGAGCGCATATTTATCCCGCCATGGTTCAAAGTTTAAGAAAACTTTAGGAATTCGAAATTTCTCAAATGTTTTCTCACTCTCGGATGTAGCCTACAGAAAAGTTTACTTTCCAGAACACCACCTCTAACTTTTAAAAAATAAAATTTTAATTTACTCATGCTTTTAGAGTGTGACATGATAATTTTCTTAACAATCTACATCGAGATGTCCACCTTCATTCAAAAATTTTCGAACTTGGGCATGTACTGAGAGTTGCTGCTGAGCCACAACGACTTGATCACCACGTAGACGTTCAGGTCAGACCAGACGCATCCACAACTCGTGTTCATAAAAGACACTTCTGCAGGCCATTGTTGTGAGCGCTGGTGGAACACTTTGCCGTACATCAGTTGTGTGTATCCTAACACCCCCCTCACACACGAACACAGTCGCAGGCACGTATCAGTTCCTATTGTCTCCGTGATAGCCGCCATCCGTCTTGCTTGCGCAGTCATTCTCGACGCAACTCTGGCTCCAGAAAAACACATTTGCATTTATACTGCAAATCGAGCAGTCGAGTCTCTGCCTCTGGTCTTTCCTCCACAACAATGCATTAGAAGGAGGCTCTACAACTGCTAACGCTGCAGCTGTGAGTGCCCTGCAGCTGTAAATGGAGCAATTGTAAATGCAACATGCTAGTGAATGTAATGCAGCTGTTCGTAGAGCTGCTGCTGTGTTGCAGTGCTGCAACTGAGGGTTCCCCAGTCTGCACCTGCAGCTGCGTAACCTAACAGCAGTAGCCCATGTAATAGAAGTGCAAGCCCACAAAACTGCATGATTGCACATGGAAATATGAAGAACATTGCACATACAGTTAGTAAGAACATTGTGCATCCAATTAACATTGCACATACATTTAGTAAGAACATTACACATGTAGGTAAGGACAACATGACCAGTCAGTATAACATCTTTGTGCTCACAAACAGAGGGAAGACTGCTGAGAGTAACAGCAGTTCATTGTCTGATGTCATCGAGAGAATGACGTCGTACGTCTGTAGAAACATAATTAATGGTGCTGTACTTCTGTATTAGCATTATGTATGGGGCTGTGCGTTCGTATTAGCATAATTAATGGTGTTACAAGTCTGTATTAGCTTTACGTATGGGGCTGTGCGTTCATATCAGAATGATATGACGTAACATGCGTCTATATTTGCATAATGCATGAAGCTGTGGGAGTGGACTTGGACCACTGGAAATGGACTTGGACCACTGGAAATGGACTTGGACCACTGGAAATGGACTTGGACCACTGGAAATGGACTTGGACCACTAAAAAAGGACTTGGACTACTGGAAATGGACTTGGACCACTAGAAATGGACCTGGACCACTGGAAATGGATCTGGAGCAGTTGGAGTGGACCACAAGCAGTTGGAGTGGACCTGGAGCAGTTGGAGTGGATCTGGAGCAGTTGGAATGAACCTGGAGCAGTTGGAATGGACCTGGAGCAGTTGGAATGGACCTGGAGCAGTTGGA
>VCRD01003590.1:3925-28635 GCA_006783055.1 Trinorchestia longiramus
GGCGTTTTAAGTTTTTTGATAGTTCTAACTTGAACTTTTACCCTTAGTATTTTCAGTAATAAGAGCTCTATGTCCAATGCTTGTTCAATCCACCAATTAGTTGCACCAAAATTCTGAAATTTTCGGTAGTTTGAAATAATTTCTAGTGCCGGTTTAGCACTTTGCGCCACTCTAAGGTTGCATCTTTGATGCCGTGAGTTTTTTTCTTGTGACGCAATGCCCGCCTTCCCGGGACTAGGGTTTTCACCTAACAGTTCCATTTATACGACACATACTGCCTTCAAATAAATTTTTATCAGAGGGTTAATAAGTTGGGTCACGTGAGAGTGATAATTTATAGCACAGACGCTCACGAAATTTTTAAGAAATACAAATTAAAACTTTATTGGGTAACACTTCACAAAGTAGGGGGGGTGGTGGAAGAGCCTTCTTAGTTGTCGACGAGGCAGCGATCTGGAGCAGCTGCAACGACACCGCACTTTCCTAGCGAAGGTTGTAGCTACACTGAGTGAGGCCGCCGAGGGGAGCTTGCTACGAATGAGCGGTCATGTGCACATGGATCGGTCTAAGAATCATGTCAAACAAAAGATATTGAATTACCATGCCGGAAGTTTCCGATGTCTCGCTTTCTTGTAAGTAAATGACATAGAGATCGAAAAATTATCAGTTAACGCAACACAATGAATCCACTGAAATTGGTCTTTATTCCATTTTGGGTATTTGTACTTTCCCAGCATTAAAATTCGCCAATAAAAACGCGCGTATGTGAAAAAATGCCTTTTACTGAAGTGAATTGTTGACTTGCGTATTATAATTTTTTCTTAACTTTGATGACTGATCAAATGATAGAGATTAAAAAAGTTCAGAATATTATTCAATTCAGTAAATAGTTGCAAATGACTATAATTAATTTTCTGTAGTCCCTCTGTGTACAGCTGTTTTAATTTCAGAGTGAAATACGAGTATTGTTCCTGTACTCGAGTTGCATTTACAGTCTAAGAGTGTCTGACAAATATTAGGAGCAGATAAATTTTGTACCACCATCTGCCGTAATATACCTGCACACTTCCGTAACTATGCTTCCACTTATCACTGAATTTATTGTTCTTTTCCTCAAACAAAAATGTCACAAGGTATGTAATTTATCGTAGTTTTTCAAACTTAGGTCATAAAAAAGATTATAGCTAAATGTTATTGGGAATCTGAATTAGAGCGTAAATGTCTTTTCTAAATTTTCCACGAGATTAGAACACACAGGACAATTTTTCACATGCGTTCTCCAGTTATTGCCTTTTCCGAAGCAAGATCACCCATTTTATCAAAAGGCTTGTGAGTCTTTTAAGCAGAATATGGAAATTGTGCTGCCACTTCGTTCGGTTTTAGAGTTGTTACATTTTCTGTTTTACGTCAAAATTTCATCAGAACCGAGCAAAAGTGTTTTGAAATAAGAGTAGTTCCCGTTTTTAGACTTAACTGTTTCTTCGTAGTTCGAAAAGCTTTATTTTCAGTCTTCTATGCTTACAAGCAACGTATGGTTTAGACAGTATATAAATATAATTAATAAATGATTTCCTTCTTCACCATGACCTGTTAGTAATGAATTTCTAACCTAAAATGAGTATTTCAATCACATTAATCTCAATAATACGCCTGTAACTTCCTGAAATGACTACTTCTTCAATCCCATTGATTACAGTGTTGGTTGGCACTGGCAGTACTCGGTAGCTGAGGTAACGCACTCGTATAAGCAAAGAACATGTTGTTAGGGAAGAAGGCGTGCTAAAGGAAAGCCCGTAAGGAAAAAGCGCGAGGGAAATGTGAGGGCAGGTACTGGCGTCCACAGCGACATGCTGACGTGACACGTGCGGGTTAACCTTGATATGCGCCGCCCAGCGCCAGGCCTACCTCCTGGTGACAGATGAAGATGGTGGGGAGACTTGTTGCTGCCTCACGTGTTCTCTTAAGCAAGTGACTCAGAGGTAACGTCCCCTCGCCGGTAATAATTAAACGATTTGGAAAAGAGATGGAAGATAATGAGATTTATATCGTGTGGGCGGACAAAAGTTCAAAAGAAAAAAACACAAATGAACTGTTAGAATGTGAGCTTCAGAGAAACGCTACAAAATGTAGTTATCAGTTTTCCACATGAGCATATCTCACTGATACACGATTACCACGTAAATAAAATTTCAGAATTACAAACACCCATAATCGTTGAATTAAGTGACATAGAAATTTCTGTCCATAATTAAACGAACCAGATACTTGCTAAACATTATTAATCGAGAATAGCCATGGCAGCAGATAAAAGGATGTCATAGAGTTTCGAAACCCTTACTAAGCAGCGGCCGTGTTAGAATCGGTCGTAATAGCAGCAGCCTCACCTGAATATGTACAAAGGTGGTCTGCAAAACCATAATTGATGTAAAACACCAGAATTACATTCAAGACTGCTAAAAAATAATGTTGGAGTATCCGTGCCTTTTCAACTCTGCGCTTGCTTAGCCGTTTGAACTTGTCTCTGTTCAAAATTTTATTGCCGTAAGTAAAGAATTGCATAATTTACAGATATAGGACTGTGTTACGCAATTTTGGGATGTATTAGAGAAGCTGTTGCTTCTGGTAACTCAGGCGAGTTGATCATATGTATTCATGACATTTTATTTTAAAAAGTCAATACTGTCAAGTTTCAATAAGAAATAAATGAAACCAATCTCTTCAAAAATAGTGAATAATTTAGACCCAGAAACTTTTCATTTTATCTTTTTTCAATATCCATACTTCTTTACCTAATATGATGTGCGTGTTTACAGTTAACACATTTTGTTCTCAGTGAAAAGAAGAGCTCACCATGGATCGTACTCGTCCTTCTAAGATAGGAAGTATATAAATAAACCTCAAGTTTAGCTGCGCACAAACCTAAGAACAAACCCTACAAACAAAACAATTGATGTTTCTGTGGTTCTTGATCAAGGGGAGTCTAATTTATGCTAGCCAAGGTGGAACTGTATTTAATATTGAGTCATAAGTGTGTAAACATGACTAACATTCCATGATGTTATCACGACTGCTAAGCCCTGGTCTGCTTTGATCTGTGTGCTTTGGTTAGATGGGGCGCCAAATCTTAAGTGACTTCTTTCAAGTTATTGAAAGAGGAAATTTTGAAAGTATTTCTCGTAGAAAAATATTACGTGAAAATAAAAATATTAATGGTACGTTTTTTCACGAAATAAACCACTTGTGTCAACTGCAATGCACACGTAGAATTTATCGTGAACAAGAAATCAATTTGAAAGAAAATTTTCTGTTTGGTCTGTCAGGAAAATGAACTTAAACCAAATTAGTTTCCATTTATTCACATCATACTCTATATAATGTTTTTAGTCTCAATGCGAAGACTTCAAGCAGGGGTGCAGTTTCTCAAAAAATGCTAATTTCCTTCACAGACACGTCGGGTAAAAATTTTATTAGTGAATTGTATTCACATTTATTTTCATAAGTGAGCATTTCCTGTGTCTCTCTGACAGTTTAAATTATTAATGGCTATAGATGGTTTTTCACATTAGTCGCTCGTTTCCACTCAACAGTTTCTTCGTCAAACTGTGGTATACGTTGCATCACAGAGTGAAAAATCAAACATAAAATTATATTAACGCACTTCACAGTCATCACATGTTTGAATTTCGAAACATTTGTTGAAACATTATAGGAATAACACCTAAAATTTACAGAATTCGACTGTTCAGAGCTTTCTTTCTCTCTCTGCAACCAAAGTGCGTTATTTTTCTATACATCCGTTCTATGTTATTTTTTGGAATTTACTTGTTCAAAGCATCCATGGAACGGTTCAACTTACTCCAATCATGGTGTTATAGGTTTACATGTTTATTGGAAACTGCAGGGTACATTCAAATTTGCGTGGTTTGTTCCGATTTCAAGTTGATCACACAATTCCCCATTGTGCTTAGATTGATTTTCTTTCGTGTGGCGATAAAGCGTTGATACAAAATATTCAATTTATTTTATATGAAACAATAGGGATTTGAATACAACTGGTAGGACACTGAACAATAGAACCTTGCAGATTTTATCGGTTTCAATACAGACCAGGTAGGCTGAGCGATGTGCATAAGGAAGACACGTAATGCCGTCGCAGTCCGCATCACGGACGGCTATACACGTGACTGAAACTCAGGTCTCCCGCTAACAGCGTAGGTAGATACACGTCCTTGTGGTGGTCGTGATGATAGAGTGATGACGGAATTACTTTGAATCAATATAGCGAAACCAACCACAAGTTTCACTATGCTGTGTAGATGAGCTGGTAAGATATTTAGTTTCAGTTAGCGTTCTTAAAAGCGCATGGTACTTTAGGCTAACTCGATTTGATGTCAAAAAAACATCGAGCTCTCAGCCACCATATGATTGAGTTTGAGGTTGGAAGACTACGTAACTGAACTCTTGGTATTAGTGTTTGACCTGCAATGTTCTAATTCAATTGTACAGACAAGTTCGGTAGAATGTAACAGATGTAGTCGTCCAGATTTTTTGCCATTCTGAATTAAGTTTTTATTTGTTTTGACATGCATGAGGCCCTACATCGAATTAAGTTTCCATTCTGAAGAAATCGAAACAATAATACTGAATCAATTCTGTTTCTATTCATTCTTATTCAAACCAGAGCCAAACCGAAAATAACTGATTAATTTTGTCTCAATAAAAACTTTCATAAATTAAATATGTACCTTTGCCCAGGTCTGAAATAATGACAGTTTAGAATACCCACCTAATGACATTGAACAGATTACATCACGGTTCACACACACAGAAACGTAAAGCATAAGTTTGATTAGTGATCTCGCTGATTTACTCTATTATTCGCTGCATGTTGAAGACTAGGATTTTCAGTCTAAATTATTTTATGCACAGTGAAAATGTATCGCCATCCTTTGCTCATTCACAACTGAGGGATTTAGTGTAGTACTATGAGCAGAGAAGGCAATCGTAGAGGAAATTCTAATATATATGCTATAAAGTAAGAAACGTTTTTGCAATATAAATGAGTCATGACGGAGTACGCAAATGACAACACAGAATATCATCATGGAGGTTTACGAATTGTCAAATAAGCTTCGTTCACGTACAATCAATTTCTTGATTCCCCATTGATAATTTCTTCTTAAAATCTATGTACACTCCCCCAGTCTTTCTTTCTTTCTTTCTTTCTTTCTTTCTTTCTTTCTTTCTTTCTTTNAAGTTCCTGGTATCTTATCTCGAGAAAGAGCATCTACATGAAAACAATGGGGTTCAACGGCTGCAGACACCGCCATGACAGAGTGATTTCTGAATAAATTGCACAGAAGAAACCATGCCGACTTGTTCTTGCTATGAACTTCATTGCATTTGGTCTTAATATTAATTTCTAATTTTATTAATAAGAGACTGATGAATTTCTATAATAGACCCCCATTGTTCATGGGTCTAATCGAGTAAAAGAAGTATCTTGCTATCATAACTCATAGCGTAAGAAAAATCATTGAAAATTTCCAAAGACTAACCACGCAAATTATATAGGAATGCCATTTCATATCAAATCAAATGGAGTGGAGCGCTGAAAACATTTGCACTCACCTGCTCTATTTCTACATAAATATAATAAAGGACATCACCGATGTCCATCACCGATTCAATAAAAAATATATCCATGTGCATTCAAATTGAAAACACGTGAACAAAGTATATGTACTTGATAGAACTATTATACATTCTTAAAGAATATTAAAAAATATATAGTATGGATATATGGAAAGTACTATATGGAAATATATAGTATGGAGAATTATTGAAGAAATATTACAAAACATAACATGTCAAAAATTAGATCTACTCTAATTCGAGCGGCTGTCACCTCTGGAAGCTTCCAGGAAAGTTTGAGAAGGAAAGAAGTGATTGTATGCCTCTGGCTGCTGCAGCCTGCACTACACTCAGGGTCGATGGCCCCAGAGTCTCACCCACGAAGGGTCAATGACCTGAGAGACGCGAGGCAGGCGGCACTCGAGCACCGAAAACTCGCCTTTTGCAAGATTTCATCACCTCACGTGATCAACTTACCAGTCTCATTCTCCTATGTGTGAGCAGTTCATACTCGATCGTTTTCGAATTTCTTTCACTTCGTCTCAACGCTCACTGAACTCGTACACTGTTCTTTAAAGACACATTCTTTGCTTCTGTTACGCATTCGAATTTAGAAGCCGCGAAGCGGTGCTTAGTGCTTTTAGGACATACATAGAAATGCCGTTCAATGAGATGAATCATGGTATATTGCACATAAATCTGAAGTGAAGAGAGAGATTTAACTCGGACTACCACTAGGCACATGAAAATATTAATGTCTCTTGCAGTTTTTCTTTTAGCCGTACGTACGTGAAAATAATAAAAAGAAAAGTCAATAACACTTAAGTTTGTTAGGAAGAATTTACGATAATGCTTGATAATTTTCAAGCATTATTTAAGCTAAGTTTCTCCATTGTATTTTATACACAGTTTAGTTTCTTGATACTACAGCACGAACTGTGTGGGTGCGTCGTGTGTAAGTTTATTCAGAGTATTTTTACTGAAATCTATGCAAAGTAAATCAAAATATTGTTCTACAGTACACTTCTAGAAATCATATGAACTATGGAAATGTGTAACGATCGATCGTTGCTCCGTTCTGCTCACTACTAAAACAACGAAGTGCCTTCATTCATTGATGTTCCTGCAATGGAAGACAGCAGAGCAAAAATATAAACCTTTTTTACGTTATAGGGAACAACAATGTCCTAATGTTTCAGCCTCGTATTTTCAGTTCGAGCTCAGAGTCTCTTTAATAAATAACTTTTGGTCATTACTATAAGACTCTACAATTCGATTAAGATAAATCAAGTTTATTATAACAGGCCAATGTTGTAAATTGTTCGTGATACTTTAAAAAAAATTTCTTCCCAAAACTTCAAAATGTTCGGGTTAACATGAGGACAGTGTTTAGTCATAATATTCTTTGTTAGGCTAAATTCTTTCTTCGTTCATATTGACGTAACGTACCTGTTGGTTGACGCTACCACGATAATATATGATACATTTAACACTACATGTGTTAAACTGTATTTCTGAGAGCTAACAGACGGACATTATTTTTACTTATTCTAACAAATAAGTAAGTTTATAAGCACTCTCACCTAAATTGACAAACAGTGACGTTAAACTCACTCATCTTAGAACCACTTATCACAGAACTGCAGGAATAACCAATGAAATTTTACGAGTGAGTTATGTACACTCGCATTTTATGAATTCGGCATTACTTTTCATCAACTCATGCTTTCGTTTTTGGCTACATTGATTTCCATGTATGCACATACGTCACGGCACACTGTAAACTGTTTTCAATTTGGCTGCTTCAATCTTCTCGTTATAACTTAAATCTCAGTAAAAAATACGACTCTTATTACCGTTCCTTGTTGTGCTACAAATGAGACAAAATTCATTAGTGAATAACAATTCAGAAACTAGTAAACGATTATACACCAACCAAACAAAGGAAAATACGCTTAAATTTATTGTTCAACATCACAATAGCAGTCAAGAACAGTAGAGTGCAATACAATTCATTAAACACGATAATCATTTTAATTCATGAATAAAATAAATTCGTTAGTAACAACACTACATGTATACTTCTAGTTACTAAGTACTAGTGGATAGTCTGTAATTGTGCTATCAGTTATGAGGATATCCTCTTAAAAGTCTTAATCAGAGCATTTTTTAATGGTTATCTCATTGCAATGCACTTCACTGAAAGTGAATCTATAATGAACAAGCATTCGCGTAACATAATAAATGCAGTTATTCGATCATGTATATCGTCATGTACAGCATGCGTTCTATCCATGGATGTGACATTTCAGAACAAATAAATTCTAGGGAACACATGCGGCGTAACACTTCTAATTTATCAGTACCCGTGCTATTTATTATATATCTTGCGTATACATAGGATACGTTTAAGTTTTTTCCATGATGCATTATCAGGTCAGCCTCCATTACTGGTCCTGTTCAGTAGCGGGCAAACCCGAGGTAAACCTAAGTATCATGCATATTCGGCAGGCAGCTCAAATTCTCACCTAGTTTGAGGTGTTCGTTTAGCAGCAAATTCCACCGCAAAGTCCTGTTATTCGCGACGGGAGATGCATCCCTCGAACCGTCTTGGCTGCTAAACTCGTCGTTGCGTCCGATATCGAAAGAATGGTCAGGATCGTTTCCAATCTGCCTAGATTCATTCCTCCCACAAGCAAACGGATTGTCCATGTCGTCTCGATTTTGTGGAGCCATCGAGTCAATTATAGCTCAACTTTTGATCACTACTTTTGATGGTCAGTACTGTACTTCCTGAATTCTAATAACTCATGAACAAATTTCTTCTATTTTCATTTAAGACGAACGCATTTCAGGTTGAAAACAGGACTACCAAACATCTCATGGAGGGTGATTAAGAAGTGAGCCATCACCAGCAGACGACGATGTTATCTGCGACCCCGCTGGCGGTTCACTATCCCCTGACGAGGGGACATATGTCGAATCCGACGAAATATTTCTCGTCTTTTCCTTTTCCGCCCGTATTTGAAAACAACCCCATTTAATTTTAGAGAATAATTTCCTGAAAGACTTTCCACCGGTCTCCCATTAACACAGCGTAAAATAGGCACGTTGGTAAACGTAGCTAAAAAAGNTTTACTGCGAGCACTGAACTAGTCAGCTCATGATGCTGTAACTTTTGGCTGAATATTCGAGTTTTTAAAAATCTAGTATACGTATTTGAAATGGGATTTATTCAAATCGTAAAGTGATCATTCAACTCCCAAAAAATCTAGCACAATCCAAAGAATAAAGCAGCTATCGCTATGCAAATAATTTGGTACTTTTATATTTTTTCGGGAACATATGAAATGACTGCAGGCAAATATGTTAAGAGCTCTAAGATCAATCGTTCCAAGACTGAACTAAACTTCTATTTTTGAGAGCGAGTGCATGAAGTTGAAAGCTGAATTTTTTTTTTCCTGCAGGTGTTCTACTTACTCTTTTTGAATAATGGCATCTGCCTAGTATCACGACACAAATGTAAATGCCTACACTAATCTGAAAAAGGGAAAGTACTATGCTGTAATGAATTGTGAATAATTTGGTGTTTTCAATTTATGTTCTTACACTCACGAATATAACTAGTAAGCGTGTTCGCTGCCTCTGCCGTCTGTGTCCGAAGTTTTAAAAAAATACTTTCATAAGGGAGTCGAATAACATTTCGATTCAGTTAAATTTGAAAATGAATTAATTTTCAAACTCAACTTTAAAATTATTTCGTTCAGTAAATGTAGTAATCATGGGGTAAACATAGCTTTTTACCTTTCAACACACTCCCTCTCTATAAACCTGAAACCTAATGCAATTTACTCTTTAGAAATTACTCAAATCAAGAATCTGCTTCAATTGTGCCTCAAGTATCTTCATATATAGTTAGCATAAGAAGGGAAAGAAATACGGCATTTCTAAAGAGGACTCTAAGTGCCGAGTTACGGTTACAGTTACTTTATGATGAAATGCAACCATCACTGCATTGTCTTGAAATCTTTCCATTGTCATTTTTCTTGACTGTTACTTACTACAAATGGTTGTTGCTGTTGCGTAGTATCAAGTAATTATGGTTCATGCACGAGAGCGTAAAAAAAAGGATCATAGTGTTGTTAGAAATAAAGACGTACTGAGGCTTAAGTTAAGACTATCCCGATACTTACATTCCATTAGAGAACGGTACTGATGCCACAATAATGGATAATGTAGTGGCTTATATTGTTTAAAACAATACCAGTAGCTGTTCCTAGCAGATATCGATTCAAAATTTTTTGTCTGTAAAGATACCACAAAAATGGCCGATAGAGGTCGACCTAGATTCAGGTATTTGAACCTATTTCTAATTAGCTTATTTGAATATTTGTACCGTACACAATGTTTTGTTCCTTAGAGGAAATATTGTAGAGTACCAAATACTCATAATTTTACAAAATCAAAGCAAAGGCTGCCAATATAGTATCGTAAATATGACTAAACTTTAGATGAACCACACTTATTACCCTTTTAGATATATATATATATATATATATATATATATATATATATATATATGTATGTATATATAGTGTATATGTGTATATGTGGCAATACGTATTAAATGGGTGGTGAATAATGACATGTCTAATTTATTTATCAGTGATTGATTTAATGCATATAAAAAGGTAAAAGTTTATCTGCCTGCTTCCAATTGCATGATGATTCATTGTTGATGAGTACTTCTCTCTCTCGTGATTTATGTAATCTTGGTTTCAATGCATGGTTATTCTGCATGCTGTCCTACCATCATATTTCAATTAATACTTGTAATTAACACAATTTAATTAAATGCAACAAACATACCTAATCGCACTAGAGGGACTCTAATCCTTAGAATACATGATATGTGAAAAGATATTCCCAGTACTTCTTTTCAATAGCAAGATGAGGGTAATGATACACGAAAAGATTTAACACATGTTATTCTAACTTCACGAGATGGGAAATTTGAGTCATCTACCACATTTTGGCATATATTCCACAACATGAGATCTTATTAAACAGTGCATCATTAATGGATTCACATGGACAATAATCATATTAACTTGCCGTCACACTAGAGATTCGTTGTTGATGATAGGCTTCGATGTTAACACTCACAATTACAATACATTAGCAATAACGCTGATCATTCGCCTTCCCTTTCCTTCCTACTTCGCAATCAATTCTTCCCTCATCATACACGGTCAAGTGCACGTGAAAAATTTGCTGCTATTCGTCGATGTGATACTAACTTAATTCCCCCTTAATCACTTTTAGATCTATTCCACTCATACCTCTAAACTTATACCTATCCTTCGATGTCGATCTGGCTGCACAAGCCCGCATCGTAGTCGAGATCTAATTCCCCAGTCTAAGTCCCCTCATCTATCCTTACTACCGCTTTTATATGAGCCTTGTTCCTCCCAGGTACCTTTTGCAATCTCCCTATTTGTCCAATGGTCTAAAATAGGTTTCTAACGTTTGTGATATACCCCGCCCACTCTTCAATCACCTTGAGCGTCTTGCAACTGCGTGATTTGGAGTCACACGATGCTTAGCCATTAATTTCTTCTCGCTGGCGTTTCTTTTAGCTACAAACATAACAGCCCGACCTTTTCAAGTGTAGGCTATTTGTCTGCGCTGTGGGTTTTACGTAGCGGTCTCTATAGTTTCACACCTTTACCGTAACTAAACACTTTGAACCTTCTCAAGTGCAGGCGTTCGTTTGTTTCCCTTCCCTCGAATTTGCCTTTCGGTTAACCTCTCAACACTTGATACCTTCATTTCTTCTCGTGTGATGAACACTCTTCATACATATACTTCATACATGGCCTGGTATATGCAAACCTATGAATATATCACAACTACCATGACATATATATATATTTATATACATATATATATACATATACATATACATATATGTACATATATTATTCATCAAACAAATAATTCGAAGACAACTGGGGCGTTATTTCACACTGCTGTGTAAAGTTCTAGGTCGAGTTTATCCGTTGACTGAGTATCAGTTAATGATCGATGTTAACTAGGAATTTGCAAATCGATCAATTGTGTTAAACAGCTTAGGAACTGTTGGATGCTTAGTAGTTGGCACTTATTGCAAGGATAAATTTATCATTTGTGACTAAAAATCACAACCACGGAAGAATGTTGTTCTGAAATACACATCCTTTTAAGTCATATATCAATGCCAGAAAATTTACATCATGGAATGAAATCTCCTGAAATATGAGACGGACTGCAGCTTCAATGACACTAGAGTGAAGAAAAACGTTCACCTGTTGTACATTTGCCTTCACTATCATTAATCTCACCACCGCTGCACTTTTGATATTAAATAATGGTGGAAATGCCACACTACATCTTGTTCTACAGCAATAAGTATGTATGAATCATAGTGCCTTTAAACAATTTTTCAGCCAACAAGGCCAAATACGACAGGCCTTCGCTAGCTTCTCTTACCAAGTATTATTTTCCTGAAAGAACTTGAACCAGTAATGTAAAAAATAAAATAAGAGCCGTAAAAGATAAACCCCTGCTACCGTAGTGGCATAAATTATGTTGCTGTGGTAAAATTTTCCAGTACCATAAAATCCAGGCCAAGTTAAAATGTTTTCTCTGCAGAACGTTGTGCCCTAACGTCCCCCAATAAATCGCATCGAGTTAAAGTCTCTCTTAATCATTCACCTTCACACTGAGCTCCGTCTGTTCTACAGCTTGTTTTCATTGCTGACGCACGATCTTTTATACCTACCAAGCCATCTTTGACTCATGCGTTTTACTTAATTTCTTAACAATAGTAAGTACAATATTGGAACGATAGGCATAATACTTATTGTATAATGATATGTGTTTGGGACAAAAAGTTTTCCTGTCGAATATCAAAATTCTACACAATTTTCAACTCTCTCACTTGTGGTATTTTATTGAGATGAAAACTATTCGTATGGGTCGTCGTAGCCATGCAAGCTTTACATGTGATAGTGGTATTAAAAAGGTTATGGGAAGATAAGCATTTAGGACCTGCATTTATAATATCGATCGTCTCTCGAGAAAGAAACTTGATGAGTACATATATTACCAAAATTCATGAACGTCACAGTATTTATTTTTCTGGTACTGTCCTCTAAAAATAATTATGATCCCCTTTTCAATCAGTATAGCAGAAACCCATGTACTAGGTTGCATTTTCTGAGAAATTATAATTTTGAAGTTGCCTGATAATTTGGCTGGAGAGTTTGATCGTACTCTCAAAATTTTAGAGCAAATTTTGGATAGTTATTAATTTTTAAAGCATTAAACATTCATCTTGTCCTGGAAGAAATCCTAAAATTAAAAACATTGTGACCATGGATATAGTTTAACTGTTCTTAATTTTTGTTAATAAGACTGAAAGAAAGCATAGAGAGGAGCTTTTGAGTTACGCGTTCCTCTGCAATAAATACCGCATGCAACTCGCTGCTTGATTGGTGCACAGCAGTTCGTGGTGTACTTCGTTCCAGTTGGGTCAAGGTGAGAACGCGGTACACTCAACTGTATGAATAGGTCTTATACTTGAATTAGGCTTTCCGGAACTATTTGTCGGTTGATTACCTATGTTTACTTATTTACTGATAAGTTTAATGAAGAAGAAAGCTAGCTCGAATCCTATGTGTTACACTAGTGGGGTTTACTATGGCGTGACAACACTTTTTGCATTGGCTGAGACTCTTTTACATTGCAGGAACTTGTGACAGAAAGCTTGTGAGAAGTGGCACATGGACTCTCTGCCCATGTAGTATTTACGCAATGAAGATGTTACTCTTATGACGACGTTCAAAATTTCTCAGTCGCGTACATGCGGTCAATTGCTACATTCCTCTGAAAAACTGTAATGTTTATTTGATTACATGATTTAGTATTTACCTCTCACAGGCACAGCACTATAATAGAGATATACACGGCTCTAGTATTTGACATAAATAGGAGAGTCTTTTTCTCATCCCTGGAAGATTGAATCGATTATTAAACAGTAGGCATTCATTTTAGGGTAAAAAATATTTATCATCGAAACTTCGTTACATTTATTGGTTTGCCAACTTCATAGGTAAAAAAATAATTACAGATAATATTTTGTTGATGTCTAATGCATGTGTGACTATACTTCTTGTCTAGCGTACACGACATGTACTACTGGATGACCCATAGTTCCGACAAACTGATACATGATAGTGTATTGTTAGGCAAAGACGCTTGAATATCATTGCATTAATATCAAGAATTCAGACTTTTGATCTAAAGGTTTGAAAATATATTTTATACTCACAGCTTGTGTCATCTTATTTACGATGAGAGTGATTCTAAAGAAAGCTAAAATTCTTTTGTTTTCTCATTCTTGTTGCTCCCATTTTAATTCACATCGTAACTTTATCTATTTTGACGGTTATTAGTGTAGGTATGTAGGATGCTAAATTTTACTTCTCAATTATTTTTCTCCATAAATTGTTTCAAAACCATATTTTAGTTCTAGTCAAGGCACGTATTTTGATAAAAAGTGATTTGTAATAATTATCGTCCTGGCATTTTCTTCAAGCAAAACACTTGGATCATTTGTTCACGAAAAACAATTTTGTGAATGCTTTTCGTGTTGCTCATGGAGGGTAAAAGTGTCAAGCAAATTAAGACGGATGAATTGTGCCCTGCATCTATCATACTCTGCTAGCTGGTGCGAGTAAAACAACGTGGACAGTTTCCAAAACATCTTTAAATTTCAGGGTTAGGTACACTCTTTTTATATGGCTGAGAGAGGTATTATTATTTCCAACACTGAGCGTTTCTAACATCATTCAGTACTACAAAAGTATGAAAATACATCGAAGAACTAGAAATGATCTAGAGGCTACTAGCATAATTCCTTTCCAAACAAGGCCTTGCAACTAAAATCGAAGAAGTTTTAAAAATTTGACTTCTACCAATATTTTCAAGTACGAAAATGTTAACGAGTTTTTGACATTTCAGCGTGATATCTGATTGACAAATTGAACAGAAAATACGGTATGATATATTAATATAGTGACCCCTGAAGAATTCAACTAACTGAAGGTTAGAAAATTCTTTCGTATTTATTTTTCCTTGGCATTGTTCTACTCGTATTTTTTACCATAAACCGGAAACTTGGCAGCTCTGCTAAATATTTTGATCTATCCATGGTATAAAAGCAACAATATGTAGACGTAGAACTTTGCAAGGAGTACACCAGGCTGTTAAAAAAAGTGGGAAGATAGACGAGCGCGCAACTGATATATTTCTAGTGTGTTACTCTATTTTTTATTTTTTATTCTCGGAGTATTCATATTTTGTAGCTATTGTGTTAATCTGCTATTAAAGCATACATTAATTAAACGTTGATACGAGTAATTATACGCTAACGTTGTATCGTGCGTTTACACGAGCATTGAGAAGTCCAGCAAACTACGTCATCGCTTGAAACGTTTTGCCAAACTGCAAGAACTTAAACAAATATATGATGAAATATTTATATTACTTCGAATGAACATTAACAGTTGGAGCATAAAACTCGTTTCCAACAAATTTCTTGATGATGGACCGAAATAAATTATCTTTCGTGTCTTGTGTTTTTTTGGTGAAAACAAAACAAAAATAGCAGGAAAGTTCTAGAATGCCACGAGCCTTCGTGGAAGTGAACCAGAAAGAAGGAGTGTGAACAGCAGAAAATTGAGGTCAGTCGTCCTCCTAGCTGCCACTCTCACTAGTCAGGGCAATAACCTCCGAGAGCTCCAGGGTCGCAACATAAGGAGCGCCTTTGCCACCTTGCTTGAGAAAGAGAGATCGCCAGAGATGAACCATACTCCTCAAGGTTGATTTTCAGGAAGAGAGGGAACACCTCATGGAGCACAGTCTGAGGGACTGAATTTGGTAATGAGTTCCTCTCATTCAAGTTGTATGTCCATAAAATAAACCAAGTTCTCCGTAGGCCTTGCATAGGCCCGTGGCATTATGACAACTTCTAAGCTTGACTTTACCCATGCCTTGAGTTATTGGATTGCTTGAGCTGCCTTGCTTGTAACACCACGCACATCTCTGGCTGAGCGACACTTTAGCTAGCCATTTTATGATTGCTTGGTTGATGCATGATACGAAGCGTTATTCGAGCTCTGTCATATCTTATTTACTAATGCCTAATTGTTACTAATAAGTAAAATGCTGCCCTATTGCACAGTTGTATTTAAACTTTGATCCATTTTGGTGAATTGAATGCTAATTGTTATCGTTTGTTTGAATAATGATTTATAAGGGTCGAAGTATACCAAGGATTTTCAGGAGGTGTCATGATTGTTTCATCATGTCAACCACGAACATTATCAATGGCATCATTTTTTGTAGACGTCGTGGTTACTTTGATATACATATGTCTATAAAAATGTGTTTCTAAATAATACTCGCATTTCTGCGAAGAAATCAGGTAACACTTTAGAATATAGCATTCGATTCAACAGTACTATTAAGTCTTCTGCCACTCCTGTGGAGCTTACTTTTTTGGAGGTATTTAGTTTTCAAAAACTCCTTCAGATCCAAGTTTTCGAACTTATAAAAGACAATTCCTTGAAATAGATGTGAAAAACATATGAAATTATACTTAAAAACTTTAAATGTATTTCAAGAAACTAGCATTTTTGAAACGATAAACATCTGTCCCCATAATTGTTTACGAAACGCTTAATTGACTGCATTATTTTGCATTCATTTTATTTTCAAATTCGTGAATGAAGATGGACAAGTGAAATATTATAGTTATATTTTATACGAAGTGCATTCAAGTTTTAACGCAGATGTTTTTTCTCAGGACTGGAAACAGATAGAAACATGAGGTTTGTTTTAAATAGACGTACACTCATTCTGAATGCGTGACAGAGATGGCAGCACTGTACTGCACACAAAACTATAGTGACAGCGGCGACAGTAAGAACTGTTTTTGTTACTTAAAATGGCGTCTATGTCTGTGTTTCAATTAAGTTAACTGGTGCTTCATATCAGAATTAAAAAATAATATCCATTGTCTCATCCAATGTCAAAGCAATGGAAAGTCCCATTCATGCCTTAATCAAGCATCAATAATGTCAGCCAACATGCGTCGTGCGTAGCCTTGTGGCCGTCCTTCAGCATTTGTGGCGCTCACCTGGTTAACACTTTTCGCATTTTCAGGTCTTCATGCAGGATTGTGTGCACACAGATCATGTCATCAGACCGGCTGGGGCGAGGCCGACGTTTTGCCTTTGAACTGTCGCACCCACCCACGCACATTAGACACATCCATGATAACATCACCACATGTCTCACTCATCTGACAATGAATTTCAATCGGTGTCACACCACTCAAATGCAGAAAAAGATTAATTACACTCTGTTCTTGCAACGAAAACACCATTTTAAGTATCAAAAACAGTTCTCGCTCTCGCCGCTGTTGCTAGAGTTTTGTGTGCCCTACGGTGCTACCATCTCTGCCACGAATTTACAACATGTGCATGCGTGTTTTAAGATAAACTGCATGTTTTTATTTGCTTCCACTCCTGATAAAAAACATTAGAAGTGTTATAACTTCTATGCTACACCTAACTCTTTTATTTTCAACAATATCGTGAAAGCTGACGAGTTTGCAAACCGTTTAACTCTATTGTTTTCCGAATGTTCACTTATTTCTAACCTAAAATAATGAAATCGTTGTCTTAATCAAGTTTGTCTGAAATCTAAATTTAACCTCTCCAATAGCAGGACTTAGTTTAATCACGCGGGAAAATGATAAGAAGACACATAAGATTCTTGTTACGTTTAAAATGAAAAATTCCAATAATGCTCTTGGAAACATGAAAGATAATTTCATGACTGCTAGTACTGTTTCTTAACAATATACTATACTTTTTCAAGCACGAGGAATGCAATGATAATTTTGCTCTGCATATGGCTTGGTGAGCTCAAATTTCATCTCAGTAAATTTCATGCTACTGCAATTTTTTGCTTGCCTTGTTTTCCATCATGACTATTTTAGTTAATCAACTATCTATGACACAACAACGTTCCAAAGTTGAGATTGTTTGTAAACTGCAAGGGCCGCCGCTCAAACAAGCGTTCTCAGAAGATCACACGTGTTCTCGTTTCCTAAGTATTCCCGAATAATTTCTTCTTTCCACAATATAGAGAGAATATATTTATCATTTTTAAGTTAGTTTCAAAAGGATGATTGTGATTGAGCATGCACAATAAATTTAGTTGAGGAATTTATTAATAAACAGCGTACAAACGAAAAATTCATCCAATTTTTTCAAGTGTTGGAATTTACTTCATGCTTACTGACCGAAGATACAGAATAGGCATGCTGAATAAGGCATTGGTGATGCGGCCGATGGTGGAGGTGGTGCAACAGTCTTAGGAGGTGAATAAACTTCTATCGAGATCAGGGACAGCGGCGGCTGCTGCTGCAGTCGCTTCACCCACTGGGCTCTCAGTTGAAGCTAAGGTGTGAGAGTGCATTGCATTATGTAAGCGTGTTTTTACACCACAGGTTTTTAGCTAATTCAGTCGTAATCAATGCATGTTTTACATGTGTTTTTGTGCCTAAAATTTTTCATATACAGCTCATAATCCAATATGGAACTAGTGTATCATTTCCGAACATCGTGTTATGTGCCGTAGAAAAGACAATTCTAAACGAGGTTTATGCGTGTCTAAAATTTAGAAATAATGAAGTTAAGTTTCTTATTTTCATATTTATTGTCAATGCATTGCGGTTAATATGAAACTCGTAGTCGAATTCCCACAGCTTAAAGAACACAAACATGTTTCTTATGTTTTTTTTTCAAGGTAAGTTCAGTAAGCCAAGAGCTGTTTTCTATTCCAGATAAGACTGGCTGGAGCTCGTCATTTTCACTAGGATCAGCGCACGGAAACGGCTTGTGTGCGTCTTGCTTTACTGCTTGAAACTTTCGCTTTCTGGTACTGTGTGACGTGTACAGGAGACGTGTGCATGACGTGTACAGGCGACTGACAAGTCAAGACCCTATGTTATCTAGTCCGAGAATGCAGGGGCAAAAGTTGTAACGCAATATTCACAATGTTTTAGGCACATATCTATGTGTTTAGTATAACAATAATACAGAGCAAGCGCTAATCGTAAACTTTATCCGAGAAAGTTTACGTGCGAATTTTCAAAGATATCTTGCAAAGCATCCATTGCTTCACTATTCCTGAAAAATTTCTCTGGTTACCCAAAGTATCAATTTACTTCTTTCATGCGCAATGTCAATTACTTTTCTTATTTTATGCAACAACTGCGGACGAAAGCAGGCTTCATGTTTTACTGAACAACGTTCAGCGTTGCAAAAATAACGTTTGCTCAGAAGTTATACATAGAACACCGAATGTTCAATGTGTCACATATTTTTGACACTCTTGTTAATCATCACTGCTCAATAATTATCATTGTGTAAATAACGATGTTAAAGTTAGAAGCAGCGTTTTAAGCGTGCAGTATGCAGTGCGCATAGACGGACCTACAACTGCAGCTCTGTAGCTCTGTATGTGTGTCGCCGACCGACTGTGACCCCTGCCCGTCTGACCTTGTGCTGCTGTTGTACAGAAGTCACTACAGCTGCTGTACTGGTACTAATGTTTTAGCTGTACGTATGCTCTTGGTGTACAGGTGTGCTCGCTGTACAGGTGTTCTTACTTAGCATGTACAACAGCTATACAGTAGATTTTCACTCATGGTGCTACAGAGGTGCTGCTGATGTACCTCTTAATACCTTCAGATAAAACTGAAGTTGTACATTTTTTACTGTACAGTTGCTGCCGCTGTTACTAGAAATAAACTGCTGTAATAGAAAGGAGGCTTTTAAAAGGACTGGTGTTGTTCTTCGTTGCATGTGTTTTATTGAAGCTGCTTTATAGGTGTCACAGCTTTCGTGTACAAGTGCTATTGAATTACCACGGTAAGTACTTGTAGGGCAAATACATTTTAATTGCTTTGATGCTTACTGACCTGTACAAATCTAATGTGTAGGCATTATTTTCATAGTACTGTACTAACAAGTGGGTTCTTCTTTACTACAATATTTTACAAAATACTAGTAGCTTTGTTGCAACTTACTGCTACATGATATTCTTTTATTCTACCACAGTTTCATTCGTTTCAATTTCAAGTATTTCATTCGCGCTATTGTTTCGGATATTTTTAATTAATGGCTAAGACCACACTACAAGTTGATACAGAATTATCGTTTGCATCTCATTTCCCATTATGTCACATTCAAAATTGTGGGCACACAATTTTAGACCATTGACCTAGTAGAACACCACACATACTAGAGTGCTATGTGTGGATGTTCAGGGTGCGACAACATAACTTCCTTTTTTCATAACTTTTTGAAAAGCCAAAAAGGAAATTATGTTGTCGCACCCTGCATGTAGTCTCCTTGAGCGACGTTGAAGCTTGTTTGAAATCAATTAAACTTGCCTTGTACCACACTTTGAAAGTTTACCTGAAATATGTATTGCAAGGAGTTCCATGAGGCAGCTACGCTATGCAATAAAAGAATCGTGTAGAAAGGCTTCAGTTATTCTTTAAGTAATGCGCTGAATTCAACTTCAATCAATGCTTGTCAAAGAGTGATATGGGTTTTTACCATAAATATCATACATACGTTAAAAAAGTTGTTAGTCCTCGGTACTTTGAATATGGTATACTTTAAAACACTCTACCCATACGTGTCCCTTTGTGTTCTGCTGTCATGTACGTGTACTTAATTGAGAAATTTATGAGCTTTACTTTGTTCAATTGAAATGGATGAAAATATCAATGGATATGGTTTCACTTCAAGAGGATTTTCAATAGTTCTACATTAAGAAACGTGGAATGAAAAATTTTGGAGCTGTAACATACATACGATTGTATATTTTTTCTGCATCAAATTAAGGAGTTCATAAGAAACAAAATATCATATTTCGTTACCGAAACTTAAGGTAATGTTCTTGCTAGAATTAACTGTTGCTTCGGGAATGCACGTCATAATTCGCTAGGGGGAATTAAAAGACGAAGGTCGTATCCCAGTTTTCTGAATCACTTATAACAGGTGTTACGACCGTTTTTAGGGTTCTTACCGTGCTCAAACATTCAATATGTTACCTCAGTATACTCGAATGAAGTAGATTCCCACTTATAGTGAGTGGTGATAAGAAACCCAGGAAAGTTGAGCTTCAGCCTGTATTTTAACAAAGTAAAGAGATTTCTAGCTTTAGTTATGCTTCTACGATCTAGGGCTCGGATTTGCGAAAAGGTAATCATCATGCTTACGCACAATGCATTTGCTTAAATAATTTTTTTTAGGGAACTTTGCCTACCTGGTGTCATTTTTCTTTTTTATTACACACTGTATTATGAAGTATTAAATAATTCATTCTGTTTTCTTCGCCAAACAGTAGCTTCGCTTTGCGTCCGTGTTTCCAAAAAATGGTCATCAATTGAAGTGGGAAAGTGAATGAAGCAAATTTTGAGCCGACTGACCATTTTATTGTTTTAACCGTTGTACATACATGGCTACTCTCGAAATTCATCTCAGACACTAGAAGTCTTTCGAACATTTATGCTTCATGGGAGTTAGTAGAATTTTAGAATGATCCAGCTTTGATCCAGATGCGAATATCGAAAAAATCAGACTGGAGTTAAATACTTTTCTCAACCAACATTTTGACTTTTAGGGTACGTTTCTTGGGTTGACATTATAGAATAACACTTTGTCAAAAAATGTTTGATCATATTTGATCTCTTCAAACAAACGCGGCTGCCATAAAATTACTAGGATTTATCTACGCTAGAGCTATTAATTGCGAAACAAAGTTGACTATAAATCAAACAGTGGGTACTAGAATAGAATGAGGCTATAGGAACGAACCTTCGGGCCCATTCTTGGGTCGGATAATTACTTCGATAATTATTCGGTGGTTTTACCCAAGTCCCATGCCGTATTTCTAGCCGCGTCAACCATGTCGGCAGCGGGATTCGTTGGGTAGTAAAGTACTACCCAACGCAGAATTCTATACCAAGACCGAACTCGATTACTTTAATGTTGCTTTGAATGTAATAATATTTGATGGCATAAGACAATAAATGAAATTCTGTAAATGGACAGAAATGTAAAACCAAATAACAGTTGAAATTCTGCAATCGAATATTAAATTGTCTTGAAATTAAAGAAAAATTCCCCATTGTTATAGAAATGTTTCTCTTAAATTACTATCAAACCAAGTTCCACTGTTCTTATGACATTGTTTGTGAATATGTAGTATATTCTATGAAGTACCATGCGTTTAGTACCTGAATGATTTCAGTGCTCAAGGGGATGGCCTACAAAGTGTTAAGCGGGATTCGTTGGGTAGTAAAGTACTACCCAACGCAGAATTCTATACCATGACCGAACTCGATTACTTTAATGTTGTTTTGAATGTAATAATATTTGATGGCATAAGACAATAAATGAAATTCTGTAAATGGACAGAAATGTAAAACCAAATAACAGTTGAAATTCTGCAATCGAATATTAAATTGTCTTGAAATTAAAGAAAAATTCCCCATTGTTATAGAAATGTTTCTCTTAAATTACTATCAAACCAAGTTCCACTGTTCTTATGACATTGTTTTTGAATATGTAGTATATTCTATGAAGTACCATGCGTTTAGTACCAGAATGATTTCAGTGCTCAAGGGGATGGCCTACAAAGTGTTAACGCGTGTAATGTTCCCAGGTTATTTTCACATGACCTAAAGTACAACGTACAATGTGTATACTTGTGTCCAATCGATTACCATTTCAGATTTTGTGTGTCACTGTATCGATGAAAGTTACCAAATTCAGTTGATGATTACCAAGGTTCAGTTGACGGTTACCCAAGTTCAGTTGTAGGTTACCTAAGTTAGCTGACAATGATCAAAGTTCAGTTGACTGGTACCAAAGTTCAGTCAAAAGTAACCGAAGTTGAAATCGACGGTTTCAGTTTAGTTTTAGCGATAAAAGGATTTGAATGCTGCCGCGTATACTCGTATGCGTGCATTTAGCAAGCAAGAATGCACGTGCGCGGCCGTGGAGGAGGGCGTTCACCTACAATGTGTGGGACTTGTTCCGATGCACATCAGTGGTTCTGCCTCTTTAAGCTCTTCTCTTGTACTTCTGCCTTTAATGAAAGTTTTTTACTTGTCAATATACAGCTTAACCATTCGTAACTTCTTTTTAACAAAACGCGTTACTCATCCTTCCTAAAATATTTTGGTCACGAAATGTACGACTGGCTAAAACATATATATATTGTAACAATTTGTCGAGAAGAGTTCGCAGACGTAACCTGGAATCGAAATGACTCAGGTGTCGAAAAATACTCATGCAATTTCAGGAAAATTTAAATTATTCTCAAGAAAAAGCAGCACCTTGACGAATAAGGTTGTCAAAAACACTGTATTCCTCAATACCTATGTTTATTAAGTCAAAAGTCTATGTGGTAATACATATGACAAATACGTATAAAATATGCAATACGTATGTATTTACTGACATTGGGAAGCGCTTGGTCATTCTGCGAAGGATTGAAACCTCCATAGAGAAAAGTTTAAATTGGGGAAAATAACAATAATGAAATAATTGCAGTCTGAATGCATATCGGAAACTATGTTTGGTAATATTGACCGACAAATAAATTTATTTATCCAACTACTTGCTATTTATATTGAACAATTGAATCGTATAATGTCATTTCCAATGTATAAAGGTAGAAAAAGTGAAAAGGAAGTTTAAATGGCGCTCAACGGTAAAAGATTTGAAAATAAATAATGTGAGCGATGAAAAAGTATGCTGCCCTCCCGATTACTCGAGTGCAGTATTATCAAAGAATGGTTAAACATTTCCCCCTGAATACTGAAATCTGCAATTAAATATTCACACAAGAAAAAATAGACTATAATAAAATTCAGTATTTTGTTTCCTTTTAATATTTGTGTCGAAGATTTTCCATGCAATGTTTACTGACGCTATTTTATCAAGCGTACATGTTAGAGCGACGGTAGTTCAGCACAGATTTATTGAAGTTGTGGTCTCTTCAAAGGAACTTCAAAATTTTAGGTGTCTTTCATCTCGGGCATCTTATTATTATTCATTAAATTCCAATGTTCAACGAAGGAGCTCTTCAGATGCTGAGGTTTCGAAGAGACTCACCTCTTCTCAACTCTGAACTTCAATTTTTCTTTATTCTTCTTCAACTTTTCATGAGGAATAATCTTCAAAGTAATTTTTGCTTTAGTCAGTCTCCCTATCCATGATTCGTACGATATATCATCTTCATTTTTATCGTCTTAGTTAATTAGTTAATTGGTTAGTGGTTAGTTAATTATTTAATAGTTTTTTATCAAATTTTACATCATATGAAAAAGAAATGCGACTGTCAATCCAGGGGTGTTCAGCTTGTAATTTTCTATTGGTTAACGAGAGATTCTTTTCTTCCCTTATTATTTTACTTCACTGCTTTAGAATTTATGGCGGTAGTAAGAAACGGTTTGATTATAGGGCTGAAAAAACTTATAAGAACTAATAATTTTATGGAGTTTAAAGTTCTCAAAAAATAAGTGTAAAAAATGGAAAAGTTTTTGTAGCTGTTAGTGATACTGGTGGACAAAATATCACTTTGAAGTTTCGGCGATGAACTATGAAACGCTTCCATAATTCATAATACCCAGAAACACTTTTTTTCCAAAAGCTGTTTTCAATTTATTCTTAAGCAAACTATCACAAGTTTTTAACAGTTTACTTTTTATGAAAAAACAGTAAACAATAGTTGTTGGGTTTGAGTTGAGACTAGAGTATAGTCTCTTTCATAACGGGGCCCGAATGTTTAGAGCCCTGTTTTATCGAAGTTGTCTTCGATATGTATGGCATATACATATATATATATATATATATATATATATATATATATAT
>VCRD01003590.1:32849-58722 GCA_006783055.1 Trinorchestia longiramus
CTTGTGCCCAATCGATTACCATTTCAGATTTTGTGTGTCACTGTATCGATGAAAGTTACCAAATTCAGTTGACGATAACCAAGGATCAGATGACGGTTACCCAAGTTCAGTTGTAGGTTACCTAAGTTAGCTGACAATGATCAAAGTTCAGTTGACTGGTACCAAAGTTCAGTCAAAAGTAACCGAAGTTGAAATCGACGGTTTCAGTTTAGTTTTAGCGATAAAAGGATTTGAATGCTGCCGCGTATATGCGTGCATTTAGCAAGCAAGAATGTACGTGTGGAGGGCGTTCATCTACAATGTGTAAGACTACCTAGACACCTATTTTGTTGAACTTGTTCCGATGCGCATCAGTGGTTCGGCCTCTTTAAGCTCTTCTCTTGTACTTCTACCTTTAATGAAAGTTTTTTACTTTTCAATATACAGCTTAACCATTCGTAACTTCTTTTGAACAAAACGCGTTACTCATCCTTCCTAAAATATTCTGGTCACGAAATGTACGACTGGCTAAACCATATATATATATATATATATATATATATATATATATATATATATATATATATAGTAATAATTTGTCGAGAAGAGTTCGCAGACGCAACCTGGAATCAAAATGACTCAGGTGTCGAAAAATACTCATGCAATTTCAGGAAAATTTAAATTATTCTCAAGAAAAAGCAGCACCTTAACGAATAAGGTTGTCAAAAACACTGTATTCCTCAATATCTATGTTTATTAAGTCAAAAGTCTATGTGGTAATACATATGACAAATACATATAAAATATGCAATACGTATATATTTACTGACATTGGGAAGCGCTTGGTCATTCTGCGAAGGATTAAAGCCTCCATAGAGAAAAGTTTAAATTGGGGAAAATAACAATAATGAAATCATTGCAGTCTGAATGCATATCGGAAACTATGTTTGGTAATATTGACCGACAAATAAATTTATTTATCCAACTACTTGTTATTTATATTGAACAACTGAATCGTATAATGTCATTTCTAATGTATAAAGGTAGAAAAAGTGAAAAGGAAGTTTAAATGGCGCTCAACGGTAAAAGATTTGAAAATAAATAATGTGAGCGATGAAAAAGTATGCTGCCCTCCCGATTACTCGAGTGCAGTATTATCAAAGAATGGTTAAAACATTTCCCCCTGAATACTGAAATCTGCAATTAAATATTCACACAAGAAAAAATAGACTATAATAAAATTCAGCATTTTGTTTCCTTTTAATATTTGTGTCGAAGATTTTCCATGCAATGTTTACTGACGCTATTTTATCAAGCGTACATGTTAGAGCGACGGTAGTTCAGCACAGATTTATTGAAGTTATGGTCTCTTCAAAGGAACTTCAAAATTTTAGGTGTCCTTCATCTCGGGCATCTTCTTATTATTCATTAAATTCCAATGTTCAACGAAGGAGCTCTTCAGATGCTGAGGTTTCGAAGAGACTTACCTCTTCTCAACTCTGAACTTCAATTTTTCTTTATTCTTCTTCAACTTTTCATGAGGAATAATCTTCAAAGTAATTTTTGCTTTAGTCAGTCTCCCTATCCATGATTCGTACGATATATCATCTCCATTTTTATCGTCTTAGTTAATTAGTTAATTGGTTAGTGATTAGTTAATTATTTAATAGTTTTAATCAAATTTCACATCATATGAAGAAGAGATGCGACTGTCAATCCAGGCGTGTTCGGCTTGTAATTTTCTATTGGTTAACGAGAGATTCTTTTCTTCCCTTAAATTTTACTTTACTGCTTTAGAATTTATGGCGGTAGTAAGAAACGGTTTGATTATAGGGCTGAAAAAACTTATAAGAACTAATAATTTTATGGAGTTTAAAGTTCTCAAAAAATAAGTGTAAAAAATGGAAAAGTTTTTGTAGCTGTTAGTGATACTGGTGGACAAAATATCACTTTGAAGTTTCGGCGATGAACTATGAAGCGCTTCCATAATTCATAATACCCAGAAACACTTTTTTTCCAAAAGCTGTTTTTAATTTATTCTTAAGCAAACTATCACAAGTTCTTAACAGTTTACTTTTTAGGAAAAAACGGTAAACAATAGTAGTTGTGTTTGAGTTGAGACTAGAGTATAGTCTCTTTCATAACGGGGACCCGAATGTTTAGAGCCCTGTTTTATCGAAGTTGTCTTCGATATATATGGCATATACATATATATGTCATGTGATTGAAATAAATAATTGGACTGTTTTTTAGCTTTTTATATATATATATATATATATATATATATATATATATATATATATATCTATTATTAGGGTGTTTTGTTACACAGTATTGAGTTCGTTGCGTATAGCATCTTTATGAGCGAGAGAAAATAACAAGATCGAAAAAAGCGGCATATGAGTCAGTGCCATTGAACTAACGTGAAAAATTATGTCTTCCTCTGTAATGAGGCTTGAACACCAACTGAAATTTTCTGTCTCATGGTTCATTGATGTTATGCACTATCAGTCTAGAAACGATGAAGGCAAAAATAAAGCCGTTAATCTCATCGATCTGAAATCTCTACATCTTTCACGTAATTTCTTACGTCTTACAAAGTCCGCTTGTCAAGTATAAGATGCCATACGTAACGCTCTTCTACGAACTTTTGAACTAAAGTTTTCGTACAGTATTTTTAATTTTAGCTTGTAACAGTCTCATGTATTTTGTTTGATATTTTCTATGTGCAGTGCTTCAATTTTAGTCTTATGGTAGGATTTTTATTATCAGAAATCATGAGACGCAAGTAATAAAAATGTTTCACTTGTTCTCGGTACATAAAATTATAGTTGATTCGCGTTATTTGGTGTTTTTGAGTTTCTCCACTAGCTGCAGACTCAATGGAAATATTCAGAATACTACGACCATGAGACTTGACACAATTCATTATGCATATGTCAGCATATTTCAGCTATCTATGCTGAGGCTTATTAACACTTAGCTCATTTTTTAAGAATAAGACTTGCTCATAAATGCTAAAATCAAGCCACTGAGAAGTGTTTTTCAAATCAATTTTTCACGGTTAATTTAGTATTAAAATAATGAAAGTATTGCAAAAGCGTCAGGAAATCTTCAGCTGTAGTCTATTCAAAGCTTGTAATATTCATTTTAAAGATTAATATTTCATCTAATAACTGAATATAGTAAATAAAATACTTATAACTTACTTGCGAATAGATATCACAAACCTCTGAATTCACGTACTATGTTTTTGAGATCTTATTTGAATTGTATTGCATATGGCATCAATTTTACGATTCGCAATTTAGGTAGTAAAGTAAGTATACGTATGTCATTTTTAAAATCATTATTGTCATTTTGGAAGTGCAATTCAATACACTCTTTTATAAAATCATTGACTCCTTCACAGAAATTCACGTTTACACGAAGTTTGAAACCGTTATCCATCGAGAGAAAAGAAAACTTTTATATTTGTAGAAAATGGTTTTATTTTAGCGGTGACAACTGCATCATGCAGTTTGAGGCTAAAGTCATTTAATAATACTATTTATCTAGCAGCTGCTGCAAAATAGTATTAACTGTAATTCAAGTGACTATCTAGAATTTAACTTTAGGGTACTCTTTCAAATTGGTATCTATTTTTATGGACATTGTTTACACAGTCAGTCAAAGAGGAAATGTACTGAAAATTGATTTCAACACAATTTTTATAGTCCGATACATGACTTTCCTGCGAGCAGTGATGCTTCCAACCTTCCATTTAGCTGATAGATATGATTTAAATACCGAGTTGTGCTCAAACTTTTTCTTTCCTAAGAATTCATAAATTAGTAGTCCAGTTTATCAATTACATTACAACTAAAAGATATAATAGATATTATGTTGATACCACGCACAGTATTCGTTGACATGCGATGGACTTAGAAACGAAATTTTTTTATATCAGAAGTTTGCAGGTTCAATACTTCCGACCAGCTCTGCAGCCTCACCTCTTGAGTTATATACATTAGAGTACTTATGCCAGAGCATGTCTTTCTGGGATACAACTACTCTCTCCATACTAGTTTCAATTTGTGATCATGGCTATAAATTTTTTAGTGAAACAACAAATTCTACCATCAAATTCTAGCAGGCGTTAAATCAATCCTAATATTTTTGTTTCTGAATAAGAGCCTACACTCTCCTAGAAAATTTCATACATTATTCTTTCTGTCCAGGTGATGTTTGCCATGTTTTTGTTTCCAACATTGTATTCAAATATAAGAACCATAGACAGAACATGGATCAACAGCAACTAATTAGTTATAGTTAACAGCTCAAATAGACGTTGTATTTCAGCTGTAATCTTTTCACAGACGTGTAATGCATTTATATCCAGTTGATAGTTTCCATGTTTATGACTGCAAACGTAGAAGCAGTTTATCGAACGTTATTTCAGCTGATTTCGACTGGAACCAATATCTGCAGATGTGCATGATTTTTTTACAATAGATAAGCATGACGTGCTCCAGTAGCTGTCATCCAGTAGCAGCAACAGCGGCTTTATCGATCATGGTGAACAAAGACCGAGAACACTACAGGTCTCTACTAGCTTATCCATGCCGCTCTCAGGGCACGTGAAGGTGAACGTCCAGCTGCTGCGCCACTCTATTTCTGCGTAGCACTTTCTCCTTCTGTGAGTGAGGACTCGACGAGAATATCTTCCCGTGGGATTGCATTGAAGTATTTTTATGATAAGCAGTCTTTGAAAAATAGATCCTTCTTTTTATCACTTCCTTAACATGGAAGGAGCAAAAGGCCTTTGTTAAAAATATGGACATGCACAAATACTTTCATAATACAAACCGAAACACGGCCTGTCTACAATGTATTCACTCGCTTGACGGGACCATTTCCGAGTTCGCTCAATGTGTCGATAAAGCATCCTTGGGTATTGTGTGACGAGCCGGTGAGAGCAAGCAAAATTCGTGATAAACATCCTCGCAATAATACTACTGCTTAGGCTTCTACTCTCAGTATCACAATTACGAATTGTGTTGTGTAGTTATTTTAGGAACACATAATTATCTTATCAGTGTGTGATAGTAGTTACTTTATCAACTCGCAATCATCTGATCATGGTGTCACAATAGTTACTCTACCAACTCGAAGTCAGGTGATCACCGCACAAATATGGTCGTATTCGATTTTTAGGTTTATTGTCGAGCTGTAAAAAAAATCCAAAGGGTTCTATCTTGCTCGTAAGAAGCTGTTAACTCATATGGGGCAGCTAAATAAGAAAGTTTTAACTGCATTTCTACATTATAAAGTATTTGAAATGGGAATATAGCAATGTTAATTAAACGTCAAGTATAACGAGTAACTTTTTAATTTCGTAGTTTTAAGATTATATTGTTGTAGCTTCTCATTGCTTTGGAACTGTAATTCGTTTTGAACATTGCCTAAGTCTAACACGAAAAATTCTCTTGTTTCTAATTTTATCATTGTCAATCGCATAAAAAATCGATAGATGATTTGTAAAAGCGTAATGTATTCCTAGTATATTAATATTCAAAAATACACCGTATAAAGAATCATGGAGTTACCATAGTTTTAAAATAACTTTATAGAGAATTCAGGACTGGCTAGCGGTTTTGATTGCGTCTTGTGTGCATCAGCTTTTCTGCGAACCCGCTGTTGTGGCAAGAATTGGAAGGCCAGAGTGAGTCACTGGAAAGCATGAGTACACTGAACGTCAAACCAAAATGAAGTTTAATTTTGAAATAATATACGTATTGTGACAGCGTGTTTCTAATGATAGTCCCGGCTACTCGCATAAACATTTTACACAAGTGTTGGAAAAAGATTTTAAAAAATCACTGTTTCTTAACACAACCTACGTAATTTTTTCGAGAGTAAACTATCCTACCCATGTGTAGGGGGTATTTTATCCATTTTTTTAATTCATTTGTATTTTTAGATTTCAGTAGGCTTTGATGCAATGCAAATATTATTTATTTTTGCGTTTAAAGCTTACATAGTGATACACTTCAAGATTTGCAGTATATAAAGCTAACATAACTTTAAAGGGAAATTTACTTTTTAATCACAGAAAATTGCATTCATATTTTATTGTTATAACATGCCCTTGTTTCAATGATTTGAATATTTCAAAAAAATGTGAAGCATTTTCGTACCAAGAAGGCTAAAAACAGTTAGTGGTAAACGGTATATCATGAAAATATTGAATGCAGCAAATAAAAATGCATCTGAAAAATGGTTTCACATTAAAAACTTGTCAGGTCTCACAGATCTCATGCATTTGAGGTCAAGGAAACCATCAATCTTTCTTCCTCAAATGTTCATGGATTCAATTATATCCTCCAAAAACACCAGAAAAAAGGGCGAAAACTAATTGAACAAAAACAAGGGAAGTAACCAAAGATACAGCTCGTAATAGGTTTCTGCACATTCATGGCCAAGTTTCACGCACGCCCAGCAAGTTCCGGTTCAATAATTAATTATTGAATGAATCTGTTCAGTATTTAGTTCTGTGTAGAGCCATTTGTAAAATAGATTGGAGCTGAAAAAACCCAAAAGCATGTACAAATTTACAGGTATCTAAAGTCAGGAAAGTATTCCTTATTTCCATACCTCTGGCATAGAAGTTACCAATGCCTAGTAGGTTGTGAGCTTACATGTTGGCGACTTTACGTAGCTTAAGTTGTTTGTACTATTTTATATTTTGTTTGTTAGAAAACTTCTGGATGAAAGTTAAAGATTCTGATTACAGTTTAAGAAAATATTTGGGTGAAAGAGTTTGGTAATGCATTTTCTAATTAATTTAAGTATATAATCCTGCTTTTATAATTAAAATTAGCATTTCCGTCGTTCCAACGAAGAACGTTACACCGCGTGATTCAAAGCTGTCGAAGTGAAGGTGAAAGCTTAAAGGAATATAAGTACATAGATATGGATCGAGTATTTATAATTCCAACATAGGAGTGAATATAGGGTAGATAGATACTGTCGTTTTTGTTAGATGTACTCCACAAAAATCTTGATAGCAGCTGACAGTTACAGAGTAACGGTAGTGAACAGTTACACATTGTTATCGCTCATCAGAAAATTATGTGAACACTTGAGTCTACTGTCATTGCCAGCTCACAGGTGATGGTACAGTAAATCGATTTCGTTGAATTTAATTTCTTCATACAGAATTTCTTTTCAATAGACTACGGGCGTTGAACGCTCAGAAAACGAACGATGAAACTTTATTTCAAGATACTTTTACCACAGAGGAACTTTTTTCCATCTACCTACAAATCATTAATAAAAGCTATTATCATTAAATTAAAAAGTAACTCTGGGTAAATATTGTTGATTGCACCTTCGTTACATAGAAAACCCTCAATATTCCCTTCATTTAAAAAGTGCGAGTCTCTAAAGATCCAATTGTATGATATCAGGGAAGTTAATTAACAATTTTTTACCGCCATATAACTTCTAATGGCAGATTGAGAAATATGCTGATCCTGAGACAAAGTAATTCAGATTTTTACATGGAGTGTCTCACCAATTTATGTTCCAGCGAGCAAAAGGCTGCATTGTAACGCCCTCTTGCAAATTGCGTTGGTAGGAAAAGTTTTTCAAGTTAGTAATCAACTTCAACACTTCATTGCCCTAACACTTCATTTTAAACTACGATCCGATCTTGTTTCCAAATTCAATTGCTAATTATTAAATGTATACCCAAAAATATTCTATTGTGTTCGTACATAGCTGAACTATTGTATCAAAAAGAACATTGAGTAAACTTTTATTTTTTTTTTAATATTTCATTTGATTTAATGGAATAACACGGGCTGCTAGTCATCGCCCCTCAAGCAAAAGCCCCTACAAAAAAACACGGGATCTAAATTAGTGTAAAAAAATTTATTGAGTTCCATATTTTCAAGGTGCTCAAAGTTTCAAGGTTTCAAAGTCGTAGAAACGATGCGTGCCCAAAATGCTCTTGGAAACTCTGAAATGTGATTTTAATGCACCCATTTATACAGGAATGCCTACAGCACTTTTCTATTTATCGTGATTTTATGGTTGGCCTATTTTCATAGATTTGAATTCTAATTCATTGTCATTATTATTATGACTATTATTGGTCAGTACTAATTTTATTTGATTTTTAAGCTAAAATTTTCATTAGCTCTTAGCTGGCCACGTATGCTTTCCTTTTTACTTTCATCTTCCTCACCTGCCATTGCCTGTAACACGATTTATCTCGAAATAGATCAAAAAACTTCACTTCACTGAAAATATTCAATCTCTGTCACACAAGACCTTCTAGCAATAGAGGCAAGTTTTTATCTGAGTTGGATTGTGTGTTATTTACGCCATTAAATTTGGATTTGCATCAGTGCAGTATAAAGTTCCACTTCGCTCAGGTTTCCAGAGGTAAAAACTAAAAGAAGAGGTAAATAAATTTTCCAGCTCCCTAAGTTCGGTTGATGAAAAACTCATCATATGAAAAAAGGAAAATATTCTCCCCATTGTATTCAATCTACCCCGTCAAGGACAGAATTTAGTCCCGTATCAATGAAATCGTTTCATAAAATGAATTTAAATGGAACATGATTAAAACGACGTATTACAACAGATGTTGATCATATAAGTAAATTCTCTAAATTAAATAAATAGTAACGAAAATCTTGTTCAACGTAGTACAACACCATGCAAAAGTATTCGACCACTAGTTCTTTAACCAAAAATAAATGGAGATAAGAGTCTAACTTTGAATCAATCTGATGGAAAATACGCTGTGGACGAGCCCCAACCATTTAAGAAATATTTCAGGTCTTAATTTTTCATTACAAAAATATTTTCTGTGATTTAGGCATTTTCAACTGCTAGAATAAATCATTTGTATATATTTAGGTTAAAGGTTCTTCATCAGTTCTATTCGAAAACTTGGAACATCAAGATTTTTAGATCATGAACTTGGTCTTTTGCTTCATATCTCTTTCAATTTACGTTGAATAAGTCTATGAAGAACGCTAAAATGCTGAAAAAACGCCAAGCAACAGCAAAGACGAGTTGGTTTCTCGATTTCTCGGTAACAGCCGCATGCGCAGTGCGTCCGTTGCTCTGCTCTCACGTGTCTCGTATGTATGTACTCAGAACGCTCACATTAAATCTGAATACAACCAAGTCCTTCGAACAGATGATATTCGTCTTTCTAGCAATTAATGTCGAGTAAAACGAGAAATTTCCTTACTTGCTGAAATACACTCCCCATGTCAAACACTGCTAGTGAATCAAAGAGTTGGTTCATGTGTGTTTCGTGTTTCCGACTTCCACGAACTTGAGCAGGCAGTGCATGATCGCTCCTTATTTGGTTCTTGCTTCTGAGTGATTCATATCAGCCTCCATCGATCTCTGATATACAAACAGTTTTCTGTCTGATTTTGTGCGATCGTGCCGACAGATGTTGTTGAAATAGGCTCAGATAGATATGCACGCTCAAGTAACGATATACATTATGGGAAGTATCATATATTTGTTCAATTTACGATTTCTAATAGACGACTAAATCTATCTTCAAGTGACGTTCGGTGAAATTAGTTACATTTTTGATAAAGTTGTAACACGGCAATAACTGTTTTATGATAAATTATGTAAAGTCTACGGGCTTTAGACTGTAAATTTCATTTACTACCTTTTTAGAAAATTTTAGATCTGAGGGCACCATTAGAGTTTTAGAGTGGTAATTACTGAACTCAGATCAATACTTACTTCTCTAATGCTTTCTAATTTTCTAGGTTTATTAATTTCATAAAATGGGCCGACCTACGAACATTTCCTAGCATAAAAAATGCAATTTTTGATGAATCTTCTGTACATGTTGTGGTCACTTGCCATCACATTGACTTTGTTTGACTGGGCGTAAGTTTTCAAGCATTTAGAATTAACTAAACTTGTTATGATATACTTTATGATTAGAATCTGTCTGAAAGTTATTCCACTGTAAGTTATTTATTCATTTATTTTTTTTACTGGAATTGATAAGGCCTTATTTACAAGCAGAGAAATTTTGCTCCGTCCTATTGACGAAATTCAGATTTTAATATATTAGTCTGTCAAGAGTTAAGACCATCTTGTTTTCTATTTTGTAATCATAATTCGTAGTCTAACATAGTTTCTTCCTGAAGGCAGTCAGTTCAGTGAAATCAAAATTCCAACTCGTTTTCCTGTTCAATCTTCCTTTGATTATTGTTTTGATACCAATGAATTTATGTTTGAATAGAATACATTTGCTCTATTGAAATGTAAAATGACACACAAAACAGAATATGAACACTCTGTAACTTGTACTACGTCAAAAATAAGACGACCTCGTTGATGTACTCAACGAAAAAACTCCGTAATTTGTTGGCATGATTAAATCTAAGACAGATTAGTCTAATAGATTAATAGAATAACTTACAGTGAGCACAGTTCAATCAGCAGAAATTTTCATCCGTTGGTTATCACGGAAATATACTCACACTGAAAAAATTTGTTGACCATTTTTGTTATTTTAAGATTTTTTCATTTTCATACAAAAATAAAACTTTCTTGGACTTACGAGTTTGCCATCCGCTTTTTTTTTCAATCAACGCATGCCTTCTTTAAATCATTGCACATCTTTGTGAAAATGTACTTTGAATGATACATATACGATACAAATTTTTCGTACACAGTGTACTTTATCTCGGTGTAATAGCCTTATCTCAGGCAAAAATAGTTTTTTCGTAGGCTTATAGCGACGATTTTTAAAGCAAGCATACAATAATTAGTATGATATTGAGCAGAGTTCATGTACAGTAGCTGCTGAGGCTTGATAAACATCAAGAGCAGTGACATGCAAAACAAACTGCAGCGCTATCACTGCAGCTGTTAGATTCAGCACAGTACAAACACGATTTACTACTGTAACGCACTGACGGTATTGACTAATTGCATAAGGACAACAACGTCGCCAACTGCAGGAAGTTACACCAGCAGTATCAGCCGTGTTTAACCCTATAAAAAACGGAATAAGTATATAAATAGCAACTCGACCAGCAGCAGCAGCAGCTCTTCGACAGGCGCAGCAGCACCGCTTGACTTTAGTTTGCCCTTGAAGGGCTGTTGCCCCGCACGAACAGCCCCCTCTTACCCTCTCTCCCCACTTTCTTACTTTCCATCCCTTTTCCTTATCAAACTCTTCTCTTTACTCACCTCTGTTCTCGCAAGCTGCATAAAAAAAGCTAACATTCATAAATTGAAAGACCTACAAAACCTGTTTTACAGAACACCTGAAAATGTTATTCTTTCACCTTCATTACTGCATGATGCAGTCGCAAAATGTTATTTCTAGCCTAAGTTGGTAATTTTTCCAAATAAAATTTCATTGGGTCACGAGGTCACAAACTGTCGATTGATGTTTTTCATTTTCATTCAATGCCTGTTGCACAGCGGAATTTCACAACCGAGGAAAGTGATTTCATTCCGTCCTCAAACACTTTCTCCTTTCACCATCGATGTCGAAACTACGAAATGGTCCAAGAGCTTTTCTGTAGAGAAATCCAACTTTACGTTTGGTAACCTTTCCTATCCGACCCTCGTTACGTTTAGCATTTCAGAGCATGCTTGAAATGAAATGACTAATTTCATCCACAAATTAAATCTATCAAAAAGTAATTCTATAAGTCATTGTTGTTAATAGCAGCAGATTTTATTTCTCATGTGTGATTGAACTTAATTACTTAATGCCAATTAAGAAGTGCAATATTTTTCAATAGTTTGAAAATACAATGTTTGACGTAAGTACAATACGTTTGTGAAAATGCTAGTGTTATTCATACAACGAACACGAGAGTTCGCTGAGATTATTGTACTTTTTGTGTTCATTTTTCCCTCGCGAGAGCCATTAGAGCTATTACATGGCAACCCAGCTTGGTCATTACGTTGAGTAAATGTTGGTAACTTGCCTTTGTTGACTTCATTGTGTGTTCATTCATATGTACAGTAATCTGTAAAGAAAGTTTCTGGAAACAATAGCTATCTCCACTTGTTTTCATATCATGTGACTTGAAAAACAATGTACTATTATACCTTTCATTTCGTAATATTATCAACGATTTTGCAGGTCTTTTTGTACAATGTTTTCAAAGTGCAGGGAAAAAGATTGGAGTGTTTTTAAAATTAACGTCTTGTACGCTTAGTTTTTAAGTGTGAAAAAAGATCTTTAACAGTTATACATTCAAATACATTTGGCAAACACATTTACTAAGTGGCCCCAAACTTTTGTAGGGCTGGTTTTAAATCCGTTTATCAGGAGAGACCAGTACAGCAAGTTACAGACCAGTGTCTGATTGCGGTGAACGAGTGGGACAGCCATACTGTTGGCCATGGGTCGTCAAACCTGTTAAGTGACCGAAGTAGCCTTTTCTGTTTTTGATGACGAAGCCGAAATTTTTCGTACATTATGTCTGAGTAAAATTGAAAAATCACAATGTTTTGAGTGCGTCAAGAGGACTTTTTCTCTAATTATTGTATGCAATTTGATGAATAAATTTTTCGACACATAAAATTTTGTTAGAATGTAGTACCCAAGTCTTTTGATATTTTCTGCTATTCCACTCAAATATGAAGGTATTTATGGAATCAGTAAGCGTCTGTACTGCATCACGATTCTTTTAAGGGTGACGAACGTAAATTATACATGTGGTTAAATTTTCGGAGCGAAATTTCTCACGAAATTTGCTGCACTTGCCTTTGGAAATGATTTGTGTTTTCAGTGAAATTAAAATATCTAATTGATGTAATTATCATATGTCAGAATATATACATAGGACAACATCTTTTTTATTTTTTATATATTCGAGTCATTGATTTATTTTAATTGTATTACACAATCAGCTTTTGCTTGTTTAGTCGTTTTATCCCCATCCAGAAATGCTTGTATACGTGCAGACTTGTAATTGATTGTCAGAATTCTTTCAAACGAAACAATTATTTTCGTAATGAAGGACATGGTGATGGTATTGCGTGTACACCACAGTTTCGGAAAAACAGAACTCGGTTGTGGTGCTGAGTGTACACCGCAACTGAAGCAGCTGTGAGGGCTGCTGGTTGCAGCTGCAGCAGCTGTGGCCCAGCGTTGCAATATAAGTAAGCTAGCAGGTCACTGAACCACGCGGGCTAACCCCTCATTCCCTCTGCTATTTCTCCCTTCTTTCCTCCCTACCCCCATTCTGTCTTCCCCCTTTCTATCTCTCTCTTTCTGGCTCTCTCTGAGATCCCAGCTTTGTCTCTCATAGGTTCCCCTTTTTTTACTGCATAAGAACGTGCAGTTTTTACGTGCGACGTATAATTTCTTTATATTTACGTCACGTAGCTGCCAACATCAATGTTATTCTGTATTATGCAGTTGTTGACAAATGCACGATATATTACGGGCATGTTTACTGGCATTTCTTCATCAACTTCATTCAAGGCTAGATTTCATCCTCGTTTAGAATCCCGAATAATATAATCTAGACCTTTAACCAGAATAGACCCCTCCAGGTGTACTCTCCATTTCTGACGTATAAACCACAAAGTTGATGTGCGAAAAATACTTTAAATTATTGTGAGGATTTCATGATATTGATGAAATGTTTGGAGCAAAGTTATAGTGTTTCAAAAGAATTCAGCGACTGCTTTTGAAACACTTCAACGTCTGGAAAACCTAAAGATTGAGATCCAAATGCCAGTTGTTGTTTTAAAACTATCATAAGCTCGTTTTTCAAACAGAAAACACCTGCAAATTAAACTTAGTTTTCATACGGTAAGTTTGTGCAAAAAGTGTTGATACCAAAGTGAATTGACAGTTTATAATGAATAGAGAGATTTTTTAGGCTTTATCCTATATTTTGCAAATAGGAACTCGATTATTGAGTGATCAGAGTGACAAGAAAACAGACTTTCTCTATATTCTTTCTTCAATAATTCTTGTGTAGCATCTGTCGGAGATACATGTCAGTGTCATACTGAAGTCAATAAAAAAACTACGAATGAAAATTATTTTGTACACTTTAACTTTGTGTTACGGTACTGCTGTAATCAGTTCGGGATGTTAAAGTACAAGCATGTCTCTCCTCTTAGCAGTTATAGACCGTTATTTCGTTCACATTGAATCCGCTGAAAGTAAAAACTAATAACCACGATGATGTGTACAATATTTCGGGTTAAATACGAACAATTCAATTCTTTTTTCCTCTCAGTCCGGGGTTTTCAATGTTTTTATGATAGAATATTGTACTGATGCCCTAGGCATTTGAGTCCTCATATAAATGATCACTGTGTCGAAAATGGTTGTCGTTAATAATTTATGTTACTCTACTTGATAATTAAGAGATAGGTGTTATGCTTGGCAGTCGTTCGTCATGAATGTCAAGCGTATGAACTTGGTCTTTATAAAGGATTGCTGTTTATTATTCACAGCTGCAACATATTGGCGATAAGTAACTGATAACACATTTTATTAAAAACAATTACGAGCATCTCTGAAATGTTAAATGCTTGTAATCGGAATAATTTTACCTTTTCCACATCTAACGCTTACACTGGTTTAACTTGCAATCTAAATGATAAGTCATGGTTTCACTTGAGGGCAATTTACCCTCTTCACTCTTCTGTGTTGCCTATGTGTAGCATTTGATATTTGAAGATGAGTTCAATTTTATCATTCATAGAAATTTCTCACTTGACTTCGACATCTCAAGGACGTTGTAATTAAAGTACAAGCATTATGCTGGAAAAAATTCTAAAATTGTACTGAATTTAACTAAAAGCTTTTTCATAAAATTTCGAACAGTGTTAATCCCAATGCCTTTTTGATGACTCAGAATAAACAACGAGCTTTACTAAATACTAGCCCTTAAAAATAAATTACAAATATAAGTCCACATTATAAGCTCTATCAATATTCTACATGACAACTATTTCATTAAACAGCTACGAAGTAACCAATGCTACTTTATTTTGTAAGAGAGCGTATGCGCTGAGTGTCTCGTGGCAGGTTTTGCTCCAAGTTTGCCTTCTAGATTCTTCAGTGAATGCTGAGTTCAGAAAACGAAAGCTCTTCGTGAGATCACGATCAGGTTCCCTCATGCTGTGCATCTCTTGCATTGTCACTGGTTTGGTCTGGCTGTTTCCTGATGCATCTCATGTTCTGCATCTGTCACCTGCTAATGGTCCTAGTCGTATTTCTTATGTTCCTTGAATGGTCAGTCGTACGTTTGTTTGATAACATTGCAGAATCTATCGCGTATATTATACGTGTCATTTGTGGAACAGGTAAACAAATAAAACCTTGATTATAACGAGGTAAAGAGTTAACCTTTATACATACTGTAACAATTGCAAGCGACTGCACGCACTAGAAAGGTCATCATTAGAACGTACTCAGCGACTCTTGCGCAACGGCATCGGTGAATTTTCTTTTCTGTTTCTCATGTTTTTGCTTTTACCGAACTCGCGTCATTGTGAGTAGCGGGTGCCACTGACATTGTCATGAGGCTGAGGATTTTTGTGTGTCAGCGAATTGGACCGAGAGCTCGCCGTGGCGACCGTGACGCTGCCGCCGCTGTACCGTGATGCTGCGAGAGAGCGGCCGTGCTCCTGCTGGTGCTGGCGGTGGCGGTTAGCCGAACTGGAAAGTGCCAGCTCAATGTCACTTCAATGTCAAACTGGCCGAGTGACAGTGATACACACTCACTGAAAGTTACGCATTCCTGTAGTGTCACATCATGGCTTAGTCTGACACTGATTTTCCATGTGAACTGAAGTTCATTCTTCCGGCTGCAAAATAATGTTTCAACTAAATGATTTTTCTAAAACAATCTGCTGTAGCGTATGCTCATAGTATTGCATCAGCATGTATCAGTAACATAAGAAATACGCTCTAGCAACTTCTCTTAGAATCCATTACTTTATTAAAAGTTATGCCGGAAACAAACATAGAATATCGAATATTGCTTGCAACGTCTTGCTTGATGTACCCGTTACGTGTATTGTACAATTGCTAAAGTGATCGTGTGGCTGCAATAATACGACTACCACCGAAGATTCATTTTGCTCGTCATTGCTGCGGTCAGCGGTTTTTCGATTAGAACTCACCTTACTGACATCACAACTTCACAGGATTGACTCCACACAGTGAAACAATGCTTGATAGACGTAAAGTCAATCAACCATAAGCCATTATTTATAACAATTTATCAACGTAGTTGATTTTTCATACCTGTCACTACAGTTTTTTGATGTCTTAGAATTTTGTAATGCATGATAACAATGACATTAATTAGGTGTGCAGATGAAAAAATTTCCCTTGTACTTCCATGAAACCAGAGGTCTAGTGACCGACAAGGGATTTTAACTTTGTGAGGATGAATTTAACATACAGATGCGCGTTTTACTGGCAAACAAATTAACTCAATGTATCATAACTATAGTTCAACATGTGTATTTCTTGGAAATACTGTAGAAAACTCTCAAAAAATTCAATGAGCCTAGCAACTCGTGATTGTTTTCATTCAGCAGGTTGTAAACTTTTAAGAATTTTTCTAATACTCTTTTGAAATGGTTTACTTTGTATTTTTTGAATCAGCTTATAGTACAGATACGTTGTATACCATCAGCATGGGGCTCAATAATTTCACCCATTGCTCAAAGTACATTTTCGAGTACTGAAATCTCTCAATTTTAAGGTATTCTTTTATTTAAATAAACCTAACAGACGTCAACAAAAGAAAATACCTTAAATTATATCATGCTTTTATGAATCATTATCGAAGTAGCAGAGCTCGTGTTCAGTAATATAGATAGAAGCTGTATTCAATGTTTTGAGTTAGAAGGCGTAGGTGAAGAAAGACATTATCGCTCTGATGGCCTATTCTGTAGGGCCTCTTCTAGTTGGGGCGCATAAAGCTTTCACTGTTTTCACTATAGGACGTCGGCGCTTGCTTTCGCTCGCCATACAACCACCAGCAGGCAGCAACCAGGCATTCTGTGCAGATTTCATTGGCGCTTTGCGATGGTGCTTTCAGTTTCGTTGCTCTGCACTCGACGTTCTTAGAGAAAGTTAACAGACGATGATGCTGCTTCTGGCCTCAGCGGGGTGACCGTGTTAGTTCCCTCCATTGCTCTCTAAACTTTGACTGCCTTCTTTTGATGGCTTCCTCAGCACGCATGAGCTTTCATATCTAATGCGAGAATTAATGGATGCAGTCTAGAGGCAAAAAAGGATTTGCAGTGGTGATAAGGAAATGTATCGCTCGGTCTGGATCAATCAATTCTCTTTTAGTCTCGAATCACGCTTGAAATTCTAAAAATTTGGCGTAAAACATTTTGTTTGCTACAAGTTTACAAGCAAAAATTGATTTCACACTCTTTAGTTTTCATCCTTTTCTGTAAATATCTCTATTCAAATTGACAGGGGCACTCGCTGGAATGGAAATTTTATATGTATAGATCTGATAACATTCTGAGATTATTTATCACTCCTGCATTGAAGCGATACAAATCAAAGTTAAAAAACTACGACGGGATTGAAACTGAATTTACGATTACTGCCCTCAGATCCTAAAATGGGTTCAGCATTATTAATATCACAGATTTTATTTGGTGATTGACATCCGACAGTATCTCTGCCATGGAAATAATTAAACGAATATTGGCTTTGAATGACGAGTGGGAACAGCTCATTCTAATAAGTTGTATAATTTAGAAATTTTTCATTAACATGGTACAATCCAAAGAATACTTTTCTTGTAAGAGAGAGTCGAATTTTGAGTTGCTACAAAAACAGGTGCTCTAGGATCAAACTCTCAACCAACTCTGCTGAACCGAATATTCTAGTGAAAATTAATTCCTTCATAGTTAAATTGTGAGTGCCTAGTTGACACACATCAAACAAAGACTAGATGTACGTGTTTTAACAACTGTAGCGCGTTATAAACTAAAAATTTATTAAAATAAAGCCCTAGGAAATATCCATCTCTATAGAAAAATTAATTTAGATTCACTATAAGGAGATACTGACGGGTTCAACTTGAGTTTTAAATTCTCATGTATTGAAGGAAAAATTATAAGTGGAATGGTAGCTCGAAATTGGCCTCTTTCATACCACAACTCAGCTAAGAAAGCACAAGTGAGGAGTAATTATTTTATAGTAAAAAGCTGCTAAAACTCTACGGAAAATAAGTATACAGCGTCGGTTGAACGATGATTTTTCTGCTTATATTGACGAGTTAGTGATTTAGAATTCACTCGCTGGTTACGAGATGAGCAATTCATTTTCAAGTTAATAGTTAGAGAAAATCTACGTAGCATACATAGTTTCATCGATCTACTGTATTAAAATAACGTAGATTCAGAGTATAGTTTAGTGCAAAAGCACCTGGTCTCATATTTTGTAAATTTCAACACACACACAAAGAGTAAATATAACACAATGCTCCAGATATTCCCGTAGCTTTTGTCCTAAAGGAAAAATGCTTACTACTATTGCGCATGATTATCCCAAATGGACCTACACAATCATTCATATGATGTGTCCTCGGCTTGAATGTTATACTACTTACTGAACCGTCTTCAGCTTAAAAATTCAAAATTAAACTTGTAGTATGATAGTAAAACATGAAACGTTTTACCGTTAAAAAACAATTATTCAATGGCTATGAATCATCGCTAGTTACTAAAAAACGTAAAGTAACTGAGCAGTAGGCCATCGACTATACCACCACAATGAGTGAACCATAACTAACATGACTGATACAATGAAAATACTACATAGACTCTGTCCACTTGGTTCATATTCATAACTTCATTCAAATTAATACTCATACTTTATCATTAGTAACTCAACCAGTCTGGGGATAATACTTAGACCACATTAATATTGCTGATATGTAAGGAACATGACCTGTTTGGAAGTAATAATAAAGACTATACTTTCACTAGCACGATATTAGTAACAGAATCAGTTTGGGGACAGTGTGACGCTGATTTTTGAATCATTACTTTATGTGCACTGGAACAGAAGTTGAGAATTAATGGCTACTCTGAGATAACGAGAGTTTCCATTTACCAAGTGTACAGGAAAACATACGGCATTACTCGAACAATCTTTTTATAGTGTTAAACACTATAAAGAGTATTCGTCATCTGAAACTGATGTTTTTATATACTGACAAAGGTAGTAAAAGCATAACACTAATTTTATATTTAATTGTAAAAATTACTCTCACCTTTTGAAAGTAAGTTTCAACTATGTAAACCTGATATTGTTGTATACAGCAAGAGCCACAGAGAGCACGGCCATAATTTCTCATCTGGTGGAGGAAATTGTTTCGTTTTCACACGTAGAAAATAATGAAAAAGGTATAAAATTGAACAGCTAGTAAATACTACTAAAAAAATTCGTAAAAATTCTTTTTTCTTTTTCTTTTTATCGTTGTTTTTCTCTTTCCGTACCCCCAGTTTAATGGCGCATATTTTATCTAAAAAATCACAAATATTGTAATACATTTCATATCTTAATTTACCATACATCATAGCATTACATTGGAATACTAATACCACTCTTTATATTCGCTCTGGTAAATCTAGGAAAAAATAATACATGTTTAACGTACTTTCATGTTGCATTAACCACAAATCCCGTGATTTTTTTTCTTTCTACAATGAAAAGCAGTAAAATTAATCATTGGAACGAGTTTTAGTCGTAATTTCAGTGTGTATAAAGAATTGACCCGATTTTTTGGTGTGAATTAAATCCAGCAAACCGTAGTTTTACCACTCCAAGATTGTGAAATTCTTCAACGAACTATAACGGTTTACTGTATGTGCTGTTCTTCAAGTGCAATTTCAGTTCCAAGTTTAGAACTTTGAAACATAATTTCTTATTGTATCAAGTTCACGAAAAAGTCATGCGCATGGCAATCTACTCTCTCGTATCTATCTTCTGTACCTGTATCTATTGTATGAGGGAAGCCATTTTAGTAGAATAGGTTATAACTCAAGCAATGAAATGTTTTTCAGGCTTCTCACTTTTGATTTTTTGCCATTTCACATGAGGTGAAGCTTACTTGCTTCTGTAACTTGGCTCTCACGGATAAATTCTTCCAGCAGTACAATAATTTTAACTCAGCACATCACGAGTCGGTTGCTCCGTTTTGATACTTCGCTTTTCTCACTTGGACACTAGTAAGACAAACGAACATAAATTTAGAATTTACATTTGACTAAGACCACAAAAAGCTGGATTATTTAAGAAGAAACACCTTCGGATGTTTGCTTGAAAATTCGAATAAATTTAGTGTTCATACAATGGCCACAACAAGAAGTCGCGTTCACTCACTGTCTCGCCGAGTGGATCAACACACAACCACTTGGCGAATTTTTATTTAGCAATCTGGTTACCATTAATGGCTAAATTAACAAAAAAATATATTTCACCATTTCCGAATAAAATTCTAGCGTTGCTTTTTCGTATAAAAATTCGCTATTGCTGCCTTTTTCATCATAAAGATCACTGTAATTTTCCATACAGCTTTTCCTCTCATGATTTTTTTGCATATCATGAAACTTTATATTCCCCTTAAATTATTCAACATATTTATTTATGTACATATCATTCAAGANACATTTTGAACAAAATTTACTCGCTCAAAAAATATTCAGTATCAACTGTTGCTACGAATTATGTATGTATATGTAATGCGCGATCGAATTGAAGAACTAGTCGACTTTTCTTTTGTTTCACCAACACAAAAAAAAAACACAACTGAATTAACTGTCGCAACTTATGTATTTATTTATTCAACACGTCACGATATACTTCACAACCTACCAGCTTTCTGTACGTCATTAACATGGTCAGACGATACGCTCAGCTCAAAGGAAAGGCGTAGCAGTAAATATTAAGTACGTATCGATACTGGGCCAGAAGGTATGTGGTCATTGTTCTGTATTTAAATGAGAATTCTGTAGTCGTGGTTCGTTGCAGGTTCCACCACATTTCCGAATTAGGACACGACAGAAATGTTTATTTCCATATCATACATATTATTCATTTAGCCTCATGCTACAAATAAATTTTAAGGGTGTTGTGAATTTGAGCTAAGGTGAGCCGAGTGTAGGCTTGTACTGGCACTTATTTTATTTGAGCGTCGTCTGTGAGCGTGGCGGCTGAAGGTGTGTACTTGGGGGCGGTCAAACGAAGTACTAGTGGAATCGATCGCAGTCGTCGTGGCACGAGAGGGCTTGTGGAGGTGAAGTTATCGATCGACACAAGTCGTTATCCTCTGAGGATACATACACCTGTGTCACTCGTTGACTTGTTAGGCGTCGGCGCTGTTTCTATACAAACGTATACGTAGTCCCAAGTCTGGCGAGTTATTAAGCTATCCTTTTCGAAGGACTAAAAGTAATTTTATGGATAATGTCTCGACATTAAGTTTTTGATTCTATCAGAATGTGCATATCTTATTGACTGTTCCAAATACGTTTGGTGATTTTTAAAGGCACCTTTCTGTTATAGAAATGTTTGATCGATTCTATCTGGATATGCGTTAGGTTTTTATCATTTTTGTATGAGGGAGACTGCTATCATTATTTCTAGATAATTCATCGCATACTTTTCTGCTGCTAATGCAGAGGTACAATAGATGTTACTGCTATCAGGGCTGCAGATGGTCTTCTAAATCAATATATCGACAAGAAACCTAGGACACGTAGATCCGCCATCAACCCTTGAAAGTCACATTGAAGGGATTCCACTACGTGAAAACCTTTGCTAATTAATAGATTTAAATTATTTGTGTTTTTGAGCTTGCATGTTTATTGTTTAGACGCGATATATACCTTCACAACCTGTGAAAATAAATCACTTATGTATTCGAAATAATTTAATCGGTTACTGCTAAGATAGAGAGCAGGAGATCATACTCTACCATATGTAATACTTGATTACGGAATAAACTCATTACTTAAAAAATGTGTTTCACTTTGTATGCCAGACAAACACAACTCCTTGCGTCAGATTTTAAAGCTTTCTAACGTTCCAACCTGTAAGTGTCAGAAACATTTTTTAGTGATCTCTGTTGACTTTATGAATGTAGTTGGCATATTTTCAACGAAAATTTTTTCTTAATGATTCTTCAGCTAAAATTATTACTAAACTATTATGTTGAGAAACTATCTGTTGCAATAGTCAGAACATTTAAAATGACTCTCCTAACAAAGTTCCTAATATTGAAATGTTTCATTGATTTAATGATTTTCATCGAAAAACGACATTACTTCGAGTTTTTTTACTACATTTGAGAATGTATTTAACCCTTTCGATCCGGCTTTTGCTCGCCGTTGGGACATATATGTCCCAACAGGATCAAAAGGACTAAGTGTGTACGATTGTAAGTGCAAGTGTTCCTGCTGTGTGAATCGAGAAATGCGGAAAAAACGAAAACATAGTTTTTGGCATCGAAATGTTCACAAATCTACGATCCTTTCCTCTCTGAATAATTCATACCTTGCAAGTCGTACGCTTTTATTTGCGTTAGTTTGATTATACATTGTATAACTGAGGGAGATTATACAAGACATGATATTGAAGCGGCAGCTGTGACATGTGCAATCTGGGCGAGCAGCTTGGTTGAATGCCCGCGCAGTTATACTACAGTGAGTGTTTGAAAAAGATGGTGTCAGTGTCTTGAAGTGGTTGGCGAGACAGTTCAAAGTTTGCATTGTCTCAGGGATTACACCTACCGGTTAGTATAGAACCTTTGGGGGTTTCTCTATTTAAAGGAAAGGTGATATGTATCTAGTTATATAATACACAGTGTATATCTCTCTCTCTTTCTCTATATATCTATCTATCTGTGTGTGTCCGCCTCATTTCTACCACTCTATTACTGAAGAAAAATTATTGAACTGAAATCAGAAAGTATGAAAAGCATTGTATTGTGGACACCAAAGTTGCTGGATTACTATGAAATGCGCCATTTTTCCCGTTATTAGCCTTCTCTTACAAGGCCATGTTACTGGTAGATAAGATACAGAACGGAATTTCTGTATGTATTTATGAAAAATATTCATTTGACGTACAATAATTCGTCATAAATCTTTAGTACATTGGTCTTTATAATAATTTCAAATCAAACAAAACTAAACCGTAAAATTTTCATGGGAACTATCTAGTTAATGTAGTAATTGAAGTTACTGGGATTGGCTGAAAACTGTTGGTTGCTGTTCGGTTGAATTAAAACAAACCCTGAGATTGTGTCAGTGCAATAGAAGTAGGAATGTGGGGAAGATTTTTAGGATGGATCATGTCTTTCTGGATTGGCAAGAACTTGAATAGTATCAGTGAAATCAAAATCATATATTTGTTGCCTTTATAGTATTTCAAAGAACAAACGACAGTTAATAAAAATGTTTTGTTGAAGAGACTCGACTTGTATGAAGTGGGTAGATGATTGCTGGGCGCAATCAAAAGTTGTCTGGAATAAATGAATAGAGTCAAATTAAATTGTGAAATGCTTTTTACACTTCAAGTGAATTTCCGACAAGGGTGGTTGTGTAGTGTATCTTTATACATTAATTTAGTGAAAGAGATAGTGATGTACATTTATATGGACCTCGGGTCGTATAACTATTGTATGATATATTAAAAGACATACAATAGTTCCGTATTGCATGTCATGTGATGATTGTCTTTTGTGAGTTGTATAATTATTTCACACCACGAGCCATATTTTTGTGTACCAAGAGTCATTCAACTATTTTATACTTAAGGCCGTACAATTTTTGCGTATTGTGAGTCGTAATTATTCCGTAAAAACTCATGACTTAAAGTGTGACTGTTACCCGTCCTTTTCCTCCTATCCTTCTTTACTCCTTGAGCCTGTGTATGATTGAGGTGATTCAAATGCCTGTGACTGAACTGAAATGCCTGTGCTTGATAAAGGTATCTGTATGTAATTGATGCTTCAACTTTAGATGNTCACTGAAGAATCTAGAAGGCAAACTTGGAGCAAAACCTGCCACGAGACACTCAGCGCATACGCTCTCTTACAAAATAAAGTAGCTTTGGTTACTTCGTAGCTGTTTAATTGAATAGTTGTCATGTAGAATATTGATAGAGCTTATAATGTGGACTTATATTTGTAATTTATTTTTAAGGGCTAGTATTTAGTAAAGCTCGTAGTTTATTCCGAATCATCAAAAAGGCATTGGGATTAACACTGTTCGAAATTTTATGAAAAATCTTTTAGTTAAATTCAGTACAATTTTAGAATTTTTTCCAGCATAATGCTTGTACTTTAATTACAACGTCCTTGAGATGTCGAAGTCAAGTGAGAAATTTCTATGAATGATAAAATTGAACTCATCTTCAAATATCAAATGCTACACATAGTCAACACAGAAGAGTGAAGAGGGTAAATTGCCCTCAAGTGAAACCATGACTTATCATTTAGATTGCAAGTTAAACCAGTGTAAGCGTTAGATGTGGAAAAGGTAAAATTATTCCGATTACAAGCATTTAACATTTCAGAGATGCTCGCAATTGTTTTTAATAAAATGTGTTATCAGTTATTTATCGCCAATATGTTGCAGCTGTGAATAATAAACAGCAATCCTTTATAAAGACCAAGTTCATACGCTTGACATTCATGACGAACGACTGCCAAGCATAACACCTATCTCTTAATTATCAAGTAGAGTAATATAAATCATTAACGACAACCATTTTCGAAACAGTGATCATTTATATGAGGACTCAAATGCCTAGGGCATCAGTACAATATTCTACCATAGAAACATTGAAAACCCCGGACTGAGAGGAAAAAAGAATTGAATTGTTCGTATTTAACCCGAAATATTGTACACATCATCGTGGTTATTAGTTTTTACTTCCAGAGGACTCAATGTGAATGAAATAACGGTTTATAACTGCTGAGAGGAGAGACATGCTTGTACTTTAACATCCCGAACTGATTACAGCAGCACCGTAACACAAAGTTAAAGTGTACAAAATAATCTTCATTCGTAGTTTTTTCATTTACTTCAGTATGACACTGACGTGTATCTCCGACAGATGCTACACAAGAATTATTGAAGAAAGAATATAGAAAAAGTCTGTTTTTTTTGTCACTCTGATCACTCAATAATCGAGTTCCTATTCGCAAAATATGGGATAAAGCCTAAAAAATCTCTCTATTCATTATAAACTGTCAATTCCCTTTGGTATCAACACTTTTTGCACAAACTTACCGTATGGAAACTAAGTTTAATTTTCAGGTGTTTTCTGTTTGAAAAACGAGCTTATGATAGTATTAAAACAACAACTGGCATTTGGATCTCAAGATTTAGGTTTTCCAGACGTTGAAGTGTTTCAAAAGCAGTCGTTGAATTCTTTTGAAACACTATAGCTTTGCTCCAAACATTTCATCAATATCATGAAGGCATCACAATAATTTAAAGTATTTTTCGCACATCAACTTTGTGGTTTATACGTCAGAAATGGAGAGTACACCTGGAGGGGTCTATTCTGGTTAAAGGTCTAGATTATATTATTCGGGATTCTAAACGAGGATGAAATCTAGCCTTGAATGAAGTTGATGAAGAAATGCCAATAAACATGCCTGTAATACATCGTGCATTTGTCAACAACTGCATAATACAGAATAACATTGATGTTGTCAGCTACGTGACGTAAATATAAAGAAATTATACGTCGCACGTAAAAACTGCACGTTCTTATGCAGTAAAAAAAGTGGAACCTATGAGAGACAAAGCTGGGATCTCAGAGAGAGCCAGAAAGAGAGAGATAGAAAGGGGGAAG
>VCRD01003591.1:20794-48937 GCA_006783055.1 Trinorchestia longiramus
TCATTAGTACAGTACCAACATCCACTGACCCTTGAAAAACGTTTATAAGGGTTTCACAAACACATAAATGAAATAGATGTTACAAACACAGAAACACAAACACAGAAATGAAATAAATGTTAGCTGTAGATGGTGCAGTGATGGTAGTGATAGACTGTAGTAGACAGCGCCAGTAGTAGTCATTGGCAGTAGGGTGGCAGTAGCAGTTGACAGCGGCAGTTGTTGGCAGCAGACGGAGGCAGCAGAATGGTAGTAGACCGTGGCAGTAGACAGTGGGGGTAGAAGCCGACAGTAGCAGTTGATATCAGTAGAGCAGTAGACAGTAATGATTTAAATAACAATAGGTGATAGCAGGAGATGATGGTAGTAGTACTAGTAGATAATAGCAGATGATTGTAGTCGTGTAGGAATGGTTTTCCTTGTGGCTTGTTCGCTGACTCGGGCTCAGAGGTCTAAGCGGGCGGTCGGCGTGCTGCAGTTACCTTGCTGGTATGCGGTCTACGAGGGCAGCTTGTTTTCCGATGAGGTGCTTGTTCCAATGTGGTGCTTGTTACCAAATAGCTTGCTTGTTGTCTAGATAGCTTATTTATTGTCTAAATATTTCGGTTAAAACTTCAACGGTAGACACTTTAAATCACTTCGGTAATTATTCTGTCAGTAGTTAAAGTATTCACGTTATTCGGCGTGATTTTTACGTTTCGTAAGATAGAACTCTTACACTTCACGTACTTGAGCACCTATCTTGCACGACCATTCGTGGCTGTTTCGTGAGGGTTACTGGCTGTGTCGAGAGGGTTACTCAAGTTAAAAGAGCCTTAGGTTGTTATAAGAACCATGGACAGTATTTCAAGGATATCATATACAAAACATAGTTAACATGAACAAAAAACGTTCTGCTTTTAAATTGAGATGCTTTAACGGCCTAGTGTTTTTAGTTTTGGTTTTATGAACAGATGGAAAAGGTTAGTTTCTGCTGGAACACCTTGTACTTGCTGGTGACCAGTATACAGTATAAACATTAATGACTGGCGCATACGGTATTAATACTGCAAACTTTCTTCTTCCTTCAAGACAGCAAAATTGAAGACGGTGTTTATACCCAGTAAATTGCGCCTCAAATAATTTTTACACGTTCAACAACATGACGATCAGTTATCAGCTTCGTTTGCAGTTTTCCCAGCGCATAGAACACCTGTCCATATAATTCACCTTTATTTCAAATACGTGCATAATTTTTCTACTGCAGCTACATCATTCATTTTATATTCTCATCTACCTTTGAAATTTGTTTTTTGCCAATGCCATGCTAAATCAAACGAAAAATACGAAGTCTTCACGACGACTTTTCAACAAATACGCATTAATTACAGCAATTTCAACTTAACATCGAATTTAATTGTTTTAAGAAAATACTGAAAGTTGATCAGAGCATCCAGCTCCTCTAGTCTATGTTCTACTGGCAGTTAGCAGGTAATTTTCAGCATAATTCTTTGTTGAACCAACGCAGTTTTAGTACTATGTTTATGATTGCGTTAAAAATACTTTCGTATTATTTACGTTCGAAAAACAAAGTTTACGGTATCTTCCAAAAATTAAACATACATATGTTTGTAATTAGATGGAATTAACGTTTTTTTATCCATTGTTCTGTCTAGAGCTGAAATGATTATTCAGGGTGGCAAGCACTAAGGTGCCAGCACTTTTACGCGAGCAGCACTAATGTGATTTAAATAAAAAAGGAGAGCAAAACACACTGACAAAAACTTCATTATAATGCGAACGTTTCGGGCTAACACCCATCATCAGCTTTTTTTAAAAGAAAATCTAACATACACCACTGAAATAAAAGAAGAAAAAAAAAGATGTGCGAACATAAATTTAGAAGAATAGCCAAAAGAGATATGACAAAAAAACACAACTAAGAACCTATAATGGTAAGGGGGTATGAGCTTAACTGGTTGTTAAGTGATGGCTTGCATTTAAAAATGAAAAGTGACTCTAAAATTCTAAGATCTAAAACACTTGAAGCTGCACGTACTACTTTGAAATGACTAGAATGGGGTATCGTATTGCACGTTTCTGCATGATCGCGAACAGCAGAATGAGACGGACTGGTCAGACGAGCACCAGTGCAGTAACTAACTCCAAAATGCTCTGCCATTCTAGCTCCGAGAGTACGTGTGGTCATGCCAACGTACTTAGATGCACAACGTGCACAACTGTACGAATACACTAGAGAGGCCTGCATAGTGGACGGAAGTTTGCTAAATAGCTAAAAAGGCTCATTCCTAGACCAGAAAAAGTATACTTTTTCTGGTCTAGGAATGAGCTTTTTTAGGCTATTGCACGTTCCGTTTTAAACTAAACTGCATTAGAACTATGCTTTATCGTGCTTATAATATATGCTCAAATTTAACCCTCCTTCATTTAGAGTTCTCGTTTTTAACTGATTTTTTCCGTCAAAATGGTTTTAGATCATCATTAATCGAATACCAAATAGGTAAATTTTTTTGATAAAAAGTTTGAAAATACCAATGCTTCACCGAATTCGACCTCTCAACATCTGATCTCTCAACCAATTTATCTGTGTTTACCATATTTTGGACCTTACTCAGAAAAGCTGAAAATAGAATTACTGGCCCTCCTCTCTAGACATTTTACTAGCATAGAATTTCATATAATTTTAAGAAACAAATTTACAATTGGATCGTTCTTCAATTTTAAAGACAAGCTTCCGTCCACTATGCAGGCCTCTCTAATGTATTCGTACAGTTGAGCACGTTGTGCCTCTGAGTACGTTGGCATGACCACACGTACTCTCGGAGCTAGAATGGCAGAGCATTTTGGTGTTAGTTACCGCATTGGTGCTCGTCTGACCAGTCCGTCTCATTCTGCTGTTCGCGATCATGCAGAAACTTGCAATACGATACCCCATTCTAGTCATTTCAAAGTAGTACGCGCAGCTTCAAGTGTTTTAGATCTTAGAATTTTAGAGTCTCTTTTCATTTTTAAATGCAATCTATCACTTAATAATCAGTTAAGCTCATACCCCCTTACCATTATAAGTTCTTAGTTGTGTTTTTTGTCATATCTCTTTTGGCTATTCTTCTAAATTTATGTTCGTTCATCTTTTTTTTCTTCTTTTTTTCAGTGGTGAATGTTAGATTTTCTTTTAAAAAAAGGCTGATGATGGATGTTCGCCCGAAACGTTCGCATTATAATGAAGTTTTTATCAGTATGTTTTGCTCTCCGTTTTTTATTAAAATTGAAGAAAATTCCAGCAAATGTGCCTAATGTGATTTATGGTTATAATTGATGGTAAAAGGTACCTTACATATGATCCACACTGTCAATTACATAGTAATATGAGTTTCCAAATTAAGAAAGTAACACTTCCCATCATATTTTTCAGGTGTGACTGTGACTTCGAAACACTGAGAACTGAGGTCATACTTCTACTATAGACGAGAGCCCACCTACATTCAATTATATTTTGACGAAAAATCTGGTCTTTTTGTTCGTTTAAAACAACAGCAGCTTGAACTTCTTTAGAAACATTATTCAGTTGATGCTTTGCCAATGAATTCGGTCACTGTACCTTAATAAAGAGAAATATGAGCAGCTACTGCCCAGGACTTTGCCTTTCCCAAATTTTTTCGACTTACATTGTGGTTTACATTGTATGAAAATCATTTGAATTTCTTTCGGTTTGGTATCTCAGGTATAACTGATTGGGCTGGTTGGTGAATTGACAACAGTGGCTCATTTTCCAGGCATAGATGAAGTTTTACTTCGGAAATATGGAGGTTGTGGTCTACACCCATGCACCTGGAGACATCATCAGGGCTAAAATAATCCAGTAACCAATCTAGTAATTTTTCGAGTGAGAGAGAAACTGACTACAGACCAGTAAATTATTTTGACTTATATCAATCAAAATTAGAATCTTCAATGCACAGAGAAAATTCAATTTTTCTTGTTGTTTCACTCATTTGCATGCAGTAAATAAATGGAAGCCAACAAAATGAAAATCACACCTATCGTTCCATCTATCCATAGATTCGAAAATTTCCTCTCTAAATATGCTACGATGAATATCCTCATAGATATCTTAAAATATAGGTTATGAATAGAAAACTGCATATCTATGACTGATCCCCTAAAACTGAACTATTCTTGTTTTTCCATTGGGTGTGTCAATTTTGAATAAATACAATCTCATCAAGTTAGCGTCATTGAATCTTAGCAAGTTTTTCATCTGTTGACTCTAACAGAAACTGTGATAAACAGCGTTAAAATTTCTCTATTTTAAATTCTGTCTCAACTAAAGTGCAGTATTTGTTGATAAACAGTCATACTATTTTTAAATTTAAAGAGCAAAACGTGCATTGTGTTGAAAAATAAAGTATTCAAGTTACTTGTGAGAGGCATTCTAGTGTGAGGAGACGATTAGTCATTCCCCACAAGTTACTTGGAGTGGAGAGTGTCCGGATATATATATATATATATATATATATATATATATATATATATATATATATATATATATATATATATATATATATATATATATATATATATATATATATATATATATATATATATATATATATATATATATATATATATATACATAATCCTGTGTTTATTTTGATGCTTCACATGAATGGTATATGTTACTGGACCATGTAAGTGGATTTTATTTTTCCTACGTTGAGGGTGAACAAGATTTTGCAGTGAATATCAGCAGAAAAATATCACTCATTAATTGAGTTTCATAAACTAGGTATTCATGTTAACATGATGTTCATTATCCTTCTAACTTTTATTTTTTAAACAGTTTCCCCCTATGAAATGCATCAATAACACCCAGGGCTTTTAATGATCTTTTCTCACAAACAAAGAAAAAAGCTTCTTGATCTGTCTTTCTGATCATTTCACATGAGAGACAACGGAGGCCTGGTAACTGGATATGCTTTTGACATTCGTCACGGTTTTCACAACCCACGAGATTATATTGAACCAAAGCGATCTTCTCGCTTCAAAACAAGAACTTCCTGACCTGGGTAAAAGGCATTATCATGCCTGCTTCTCAGTCTTGGTAACCAGATCTTGAATATCCGTGCGAAAATCAAACACACAGTTCACTACTGTCAAATTATCTATTTAAGGGAGCTTGAGGTTTACCTTCATAACTTATTTTATAAATTAAACTCTGTAGTCCAAGTAAGAGGTAATGGTTTCGTGGACACCAAACATTCTCGACGATAGTCAAGTTGAACATACTGAACTGGATAGTTCTCGTGGAAATTCCACGATTTAGATTTCACTAGTTTGAAATTATTATGAAGACGAATGTATCACTGATATCCCAAAAATGATTATTCAATGAATATTTTCAGGAATGTATAGAAAATTTCCATTTTGTTTCTTATCTACCGATAACATGATCTAGATAGTAGTTGTCGAAATTCCGCGGCCTAAAAATAATAAAATTTAGGTTTTATGAAATAAAATACTTAACCTAATTTCACCCGTAGTACTATCAGAACTTAAATAATTTTCATAAACACATACAGAACTTCCACTCTGTATTTTCTCTATCGAAAACATTGCGGTGTAGGAGCAGAAAACAAGACACTAGAAAAAATGCGTAATTTAAAGTAATCCGCCGACTTTGGTGTGCAGAACTCAATTCTTCTAATACATGCACATATATCTGTTTTAATTTCAGTTCAATATTTTTTTTAAGTAATAGATAGGAAGTAACGGCATGGACACACACATAGAGAGAGATAGAGAGACATAAAGAGATAGAGAGAGAGAGACATAGATGGAGATATGCAGTGAAACAAGTATGTAAATAATTAGTATTCAATTCCACGTTTGGAGTTACACAGTCGTGAGATCCAGTATCTAGACTGTGCCAGCGATCATGACTCGAAGTGATTACTTTTGATTCGAGAAATATAAGCAACGAAGTATCAATTTAATACGGAAATCAAAAGACAGCTGGTCGTAGGCAGCACTTAGTTGTACTAATAATATTTGTTGCTGATAAACTGATGAAGATGGAGCACGTCATATCAGTGTGCGTGAACGTTGTCAGGCCGAGGTGAAGAACGCTGATAGTTCGCGTCGGTAACGAATGTAGCAGAACAAAGAGAATGACCGTTGTCCTGCGGAATTAGGTTCAGGACTGCGCAGAGAATTGAGACTTCGATCAAATCTACGATTAATAACGAAATCATGGTTTTAAACTCAGGAAACTTCTTGAATTTAGAAGTTCAACTGTCGAGAATGAGTGAAATGAAGTTTTCAAATTTGATGTTATGATAACATTAAACGAGTTTGTAATTGCGTGAAATGTTAAACGATTCGGCAATTTTAGTGACACATGTAATGCAGAATATTTCTACTTCAACTCTTTTACCCTAATGGTTTTGGAGGCCTCAATTATACAAACCACTCAAATCTGAATTTTTCTACTGAACACATACTTGTAGAAGCTTCTTACAGCATAGAGGAGTAGTGCAAAATCCGAGTTGTTACTAGTAACGCCTGCCTACAACTTCCAGTTCTCTCACACACTATATTTCGAAAATATCTTTTTTTCATCAGATGTCACATTAAATAAATTTTTGCTTACTGTAATATAAATCTGATTTTGAAAAATAAAAACAATATGACTGCACATTCTACAGAAAACTTCTGCAATTATTTCTACCTCTGATTTTGAAAAGTGTTAAAAATGTTGAGTTTTACATAAACTTACCAGGTCAAATAAATTAAATTTTTATCCTGTGTTATTATTAGGAATCCAGATTTTATTTTTTGTTTTCATAATTTTATACGATGCAATCATGCACCGGAGTACAGTTTCCTGGCCAAGCAGTCGAGGCTTAAGCAAAGGAGAATTGCATTCATCTGGTATACCACTTTGTTCCTGCCTCCTAGAACAAAAATATTGTAGATTATATGCATAATAAATATTCATAGCTCGTATATCACAAAATTATTTTTCTATAAAATTATTTATAATAATTATTTATTTATTCCATAAAAAAATTTCATAACAAATATTCAGGTGCATAAGATTGTTCAACATCGTATGAAACAAGTAAACGGCTTGCATGAAATCTTTCATCGGAAGTACAATGTGGCATATAAGTAATACACCCTATTAGAAAATTAATTTAAAAAAAACTATATAAGGTGAGCAGACTGGGTTAGTGTAAACGATAGAGAAAATCTTAAAGTTTAATTCATAATAGGTACAGAGTATAGCATCAATTAGATGACACTCGTTATTGTTCAAACAGAAACGTATTCTTTTAATAACGTATCCCATCAGTTTACTCAACATCTCTGGAGTTATCCCGTAAATTACCGGAATAATTTTGAAGGTAAATTCCTGTGAGGTATCCGGCTTTAAAATGTAAACTTTTCCCTTCGAATATTCCCAGTGAAAAAAAATCATGTCGACTTAGATCTGGAGATCAGGGGTCAACGGCACATCACAGAAGCGTAAAATTATTCAGCGTGCAAAAATTTTAGTCTGAATGACCATTGATACCCTTGTTGGATGAGGCGTATTGCCAAATTGTTGTAACTAGATATTTTCTGTGTTCATGTCTTCCCCCACAAGCAATAACTAATCTTGAATTATGAGTCTATATCGGTTTCCATTCACAGTTACTGTATCACCATCATTACCTGTATGAAAGTATTAACTGACAATTTTTGATTGCGTTATGCGACACCATACTGTTAATTTAGTTGGGAAAAGTGAATGTGTATGAATTTCTTTGATTGTTTCGCTAACTTTTATTATTGACACCACCATTGAGTTGAAAAAGAGCCTCATGCATCATTATTATGTTCAATTGAAATCTTAATTTCCTGTAAACTACCGAAATGAGCGAGCAAAATCAGCCCGCTTTCGATAGTCTGTGAGGTGGAGCTCTTGGGTCAATTGAATTTTGTGTGGGTGATATTTTAAATCTTCTTGCAGAATACATTGCAATGACTTACGAGATATTCCCAGTTAAGTGGAACGTTTCGTTGTTGAAGTGGTGGGCCGACCAGTAAAGTTCGTTGAAACAAGCCAAATCGAAACATCAGTTCGAACAGTTCGCAGTCTGCCATAGCGTTACTTATTTGTTGTTGAAGTGGTTTAATTGAATCTAGAGACCATTTCTTTATGCACTTTTGATCAGGACTCCTTCCATCATTTAAAATGTTCCTGTAATTGCTGTGTACTATGATTGATCCATTGTATCCAAAGTAGAGCTCCATAATTTTTGCTTGCTACTTTTTCGTGGACTGCACTATTTTTAGGGTGAACTATTTCAAATTATTCGAACAATATACATCATGGAAATCAGTAGAATAGATACAGTAGTTCCATAAATTTCAAAACCCTGCCATAATTGACAATCATCCTTATCTCTTTTACTTGTATAGATTTTCATTATTAATTTTCTGAAAAGGGCTGTTACTCGCTATCCGGTAGATTAAACAGCATATTTATTGTGCTACCTTCACAAGTGGTTTTTGAAACTCTTAGACTTAGACTTAGATTTGAGTGGCAGCACTTGGCTGGGGCCTCTGTAACGGCTTTTAATTCCCTCTAATAACACACACACACATACAAAAGACTTTTTTCTCCTGTGAGCCAGGGTTGTCTAGAGCAGTGGTTCCCAAACTTTTTGTGATCAAGTACCACTTGGAGGTCCCGTGCAGTCGCTGTGTCCTGACAGGTCAGGATATATAATAATCATAAATAAATTGGAATTTCTATCAGAGGAAAAAGGGACAGAGGGATACTCGTTAGCTGGCAATACCGAGACGCTGTGACGTCAGCGGCGTGCCGCCATAGCGGTTGTCTGGTCTCACCATCAAGCTACAGCACAGTGTAGCCTATAGTCAGCATCGTTTTTTAAAAACAGTGTTAAGTTCCACACCAAACCAAAAATGTAAGATATTGTGTAAAGTGTAAAACGTGATCGTGAGTATACTTAACTCTATAAGTCCGTCGACATCAGCAGTATGCCAAGTGTGTATTATCATAACTGTGAAAAGGCAGCCATAGCCTATGCAGACTGGAAGCCAACTGTGATATCCACATGTGACGCTGAGGAATGCTAAGGGGGCTAGAGTCATTTAACATAATATTCTGTCGCCAGTTATAACTGCAGAATTCATGTATAATACTGACAAGTATTAGTATAGGCATTTCACTGAGTCAGGAAGGTATCTCATCCAAGATTGTAATGAATAAAATGTGATTAGTCCTTCATGCTCACTCACCAGTTTTCCAGCACAAGTATAGCTGTAGAATCAATGCATAAATACTAAAAGGTTCCCTAGACAATGTTGTGAGCCTTATTGAGTGTGGTTTCTAAGTCTATAATTTTTATACATGGGTTAGAAAAGTTCCTTAGACAATTTTGTGTCCTCTATTGAGTGTGCTCTAAGTGTAGGATTTTTCTGTTTAACAGTGTCTAATGTAGGGAAATGAGTTCTGGTCTACAGCAGCATTCATAAGCAATACCCGTGGTTTGATCTGTCAATCATGGTAATTTAATATATTTTTGATTAGGAAGTTTTGCAAGGCAATTCCATTTGTGTAGAGACACTCAGGCAGTTAAATGTGATGTACAAGATATAATGTGTTCAATGTAGGTATAAAGGGTTTGCACACCACCCAACATTGAAAAGAAAATTCCTCACACAATTTTTATATTTTTAATTCACTGTGCTTTAAGTGTATGATCTTGTATACACTTGTATACATGTGGCAGCAACTTGTTATTTGAGCTGTAACTGTGAATTAAAACCACACCAGCCTAGTTCAGTGTAGCTTCCAGGGTTTTCAGTCAGCCTCAATGGCCAGTATTATGTTTGAGCTACATTCTAGTGTATGCACATTGAAAAGCTAATCATGTTTCCCGCTTCAGACGCCAGTAATGTGTTAAAGTATTTAATTTTAAGTTAAATAATTAGTTCTGTAAACTTAATTTGTGATTTGTTCTCAGATCACGGCGTGTCAATAAAGACAACTTTCAACGACCTCATCATTTATCCTACGGGGCACGCTTAAGTCCCGGATAGTGATATTTTCTGGTTGCTGGCGGAGTTGGGTGCCAGTGATATTTTGTGGAGGACGGGGACTTGGCAGCGTCTTCACAGCGAGAGAGCGGACCAGCAGCAGTCCCTCCGTGACAGAGCACCAAGCCACATGTAAAACCTCAGAGTAACATTAGGGTCTACATAACACAGACCGCTAATTTTGAGCAAGCACGGAAAGATCTTGGACAATCCGTAGTCCAGTAACAGAAGCAGACTCGCTTCAAGCTACCTTCAGTGATATTTTTGATCTGCTGGCGGAGTTGGGTGCCAGTGATATCTGGTGGAGGACGGGGACTTGGCAGCGTCTTCATAGCGAGAGAGCGGACCAGCAGCAGTCCCTCTGTGACAGAACACCAAGCCACACTGTAAGGCCTCAAAGTAACATTAGGGCCTACATAGCACAGGCCGCTAATTTTGAGCAAGCATGGAAAGATCCTGGACAATCCGTAATCCAGTAACAGAAGAGAGCTCGCTTCAAGCTACCTTCAGTGATTTTGATATTAGGGTCTCAGCCCGACAAACAGGGAAGCTCGCTTTAAGCTACCTAATAATGTCGACCCGGGAGTCAACACACAGCGGTGCTAGGCCAAGAGTGTCCCCACTCCGTGTGCTGCTCGAGTACAACGTAGAGGCCCTACACATCAGGTTAAAAGACATTACCGTCTACGAAAACCCAGATGCAGGAGACAAACAGAAACTTCAAGACCATGGCCGCGCTTTGAAGCAATGCCTCAAACAGCTGTCAGACGCGAGCGGAGCTCTCGCGGCTAGATACATCAGCAATGGTTCCACGGCAGCGGCTCTCGAGACTGAGAAGGCCCGAAAGAAGGGTGTTCGCAACGTCAAAAATCGGCTCCTGGTTCTAAATAAAGAACTGGAAGCCCTAACGCTCGACACTGTCTCCCTACTACCAGGAGCATCCGTAGTGACGACGTCAGTGGCTCCCTCTACCATAGGCACCGAGGACCCGACCTCGAGGACATGCCGGAGCACCCAAGAGAAGAAAACACAAAGGCCGAAAACCGCGATAACGAAGATATCACGGGGCGCGAATTCTACAGACGAACGGCAGAGTTCGGACTAGGACACCAGTCACCCCGCATCCTGAAGGGCCACAAGTCTTCTCGGATAACAAAGCAGAGGAACGCAGGGTAAAAGCGTCAGCCCCCAGTCTTCGCAAGATGGGGAGCGAATTGAGGACATTCCCACAAGATCCGACGGTCCCAGTTTTACCCAAAGCAGGAAAATTGGTGACGGCGGCCCAGCCCTATACCCAATACGTAATGAAACAAGAACTTTTCAAGTAAGTGACGCTACCTTTCAACGGGAACGTACGACACTTCAACAACTGGGCAAGAGCAATACAACGACACCTCACGCAATACGAGCTGCCAGCGCTCGAAGCACTCAACGTCCTCCTCGCAAACACGAGCGACTATCCTTTGAAGCTAGTGCAGGACACTGCAAACGCGTTAACACACGATCCGATGGCGGTATTCAAAAACATATGGGAGACACTGCACACCCGATATGGACAGGGGTCGGAGTTGATGAACGCCATATTCGAAGAGATAGAAGACTTCCCACAAATCAAGCACGAGAGCGATCAAGTTCAGTTGCAACGGCTTCGCGATATCACAAACAGTGCGATCAACACTATGGAATACACCCCCGAGTTATTGGTCCTCAACTATCCGAGAGGCATGGTACCACTAGTCAAGAAATTACCCACTTCTCTATACGCATCATGGAGAAGGTTCGGACTAAAATATGAGAAGGAAAACCAAGCCTGTTTTCCGACACTGAGCACCTTTCTCAATTTTCTCGAGAAGACAATCCGAGAAATAAGCACCTGCAACTATTTCGAACTTCCACGTGCACGATGCCCGGAGCCCACAAAGCATGTGAAAACTTTCCGCACTGAAGTCAATAAGTCCTACACTTGCGAATACCACCAAGTTAATGGGCATGCCACAGTAACTTGCAACCAGTTTTCCAAAGTGTCCATCGAGGAGAAGAACGCATTTATGCGACAACATAAGCTGTGTTATCGCTGTCTTGGCAAACACAAAAGGTCAGACTGCACGACTACCGTGACGTGCAACAGGTGCAACGGCAGACACGCAACCGCTCTACACCGGGATTCAAGACTGAATCCGCGTGTCCCTCCATACAACCCACAACGAGGGACTCAACCAAGAGAGAACAACGTCAGTACAACGCAGCGCGCCGCCAGCGAAACAAACCAATTTCAGTCACGCAGCGCACAAATCAACTGCTTGACAACAGCGCAAACACATCAACGAAGCTGCTCACTAACTGTACTCGTTAAGATTTCTATTAGGGATAAACATTTATTGTGTTATGCCATACTGGACTTGCATAGCAATTTGTCATTTGCGAGTCCTAAAGTGGCTAGATATTTTGGTATCAAATCTCCGACGGAGTCGTACTCAATAGAGACGGCTGCGCAAGGGAAGAAAGCTACTATTAGAGGCCAGACAATCAGTGGACTCACAGTTCAGGGTCTGCGTAATGGAAAGGTTTTCAACCTCCCTCCATTACTCACCAACCCATACATTGCTACGTCAAAAACTGAGATAGCGAGTCCGGACGAAGTGAGAACATGTCCTCATTTGGCCCATCTGGCGGATAAATTTGATGATCGAGATGAGACAGCAGAGGTATTGATGTTGTTAGGCAGAGATGCAGGGCATTGCTTAAAACCCACATCGTACGGTGAGGGTCGTACATACGTTATCGAGACTCCCCTTGGGTGGGGCCTCATAGGCACCCCATGCTCGTCGTCCGACTCAACCCTTTCACACGTCTCTCAGCCAATATCATATCGCATGCTTAAAACAAATTGTCAGGTAGAACGATCTAACTCCCCATTTGTTCCCAGAGCTCGCGAGGACAAGGGTCTTTGGCCCATGACCGACCAGCACGACGTGTTCACAGAACGACTTGGTGACGAACTGACTGGTTTATCTGCAGACGAGGTATTGTTTGCTCATAGAATAAGGACATCGAGAAGGGTAAACGACAAAGGCATTTAGAAATACCCTTACCATTTAAATCCGACCATCCTGTTTTCCCAGATAATCGTCTACCTGTATTACAACGGACTCGCAATACCCTAGGCAAACTCAGCAAGGTACCCAACATGCTAACTCAGTGCTTGACGGCCATGGGCAGGAACTTAGCGGAGGGACACGTGGAACCCATTCCGCCTAACGAGATAAACGCTGCTCAACCAGGCAAAGTATGGTATTTGCCTGTATTCCCTGTAGATAACGCAGAGAAGGGTAAAATTCGCCTCGTTTTCGACAGCTCTGCAACATACTACGGAGTAAATCTCAACGATCAATTGCTCCAGGGACCCGACTACAATAACGCACTGAGAGGCGTCCTAATGAGGTTCCGCATGCATGCTGTCGCTTTCATGGCTGATGTGGAAGCTATGTATCACGCTTTCCATCTCACGAAAGAAGATCAAGACTATCTACGATTTTACTGGTTTGCTCACAACAACCCATCCAACGGTCTAATTCCACACCGGGCAACTGTGCATATCTTTGGAAACAGACCATCGCCGGCTATCGCCATCTATGGAATACGTCACGCGACTTCACATCCCTCAGCCCACATGTATCCCGAAGCACAAAAGTTCATCTTGAACAGCTTCTACGTCGACGATGGACTAGGATCTGCAAAAACGCCCGGGCAAGCCATCCAAATACTGACAGGGGCGCGCTCCATTTTGGAGCGATACAAGATACACCTTCACAAGATCGTCTCAAGTTCAGATGAGGTGATGAGGGCCTTCCCTCCGAGCGAGTCGGCTGAAGACACGGAGATAGTCGACCTAGATCGCGCCCCTTTACATCGCTCCCTTGGTGTATTCTGGGACATAAAACGTGATCTTCTCATCATCAAACCGGACCACGAAGAAAAGCTGTTCACCCGACGAGGTGTATTGTCTTTCGTCAATGCTATCTTCGACCCGTTGGGAGTAGCTTGCCCGGTAGTACTAAGGGGCAAGTTAATACAATGCAAGGTCATGTCGAGTAAACACGACAAGGAATCATCAAACGATAAGGACAAAAAAGCAAAGAAGGCAAGTTGGGACAAACCCCTCCCGGTCGAATACAAACCGCTGTGGGACGACTGGATCAAGTCACTACAACAGGCCCCTCAAATTGCAGTGCCACGGAGCTACCGCCCCTTCGGTTTTGGCAAGTGTGCACAGCCAACTCTTCACGTTTTTTGTGACGCGTCAATCGACGCCAAAGGGCATGCAATTTATCTTAGGTCTGTAAATACGGACGGTAAAGTACAAGTATCCTTTGTAACAGGGTCTTCCAAGGTATCTCCGCGCTCTGCAACGTCAGTACCGAGACTAGAACTATGTGCAGCTGTAGATGCCTCTCGCGCTCATTCTGAAGTTCTGGAAGAACTCCAGATGAGCGTTGAGGCCACAACATTTTACACCGACAGTTTAATTGTAATGGGTTATCTATCAAACAAGAACAAGAGGTTCTCCCGATATGTAAGTAGGCGAGTTCAAATGATCCTGTCAGCCTCTTCTGCTAGCCAATGGACCTACGTCCCGACCGATAAAAATTCGGCCGAAATGGCTACTAGACCCATAAGCCCGGTAGATCTAAGAGAAAGTATCTGGCTGACTGGACCCGATTTCTTGTGGAGCACATTGTCTCACTGTTCAGTGCCTCCACTGCCTCCGGCGACGTTACCCGAAACGGTGGAAGGCACCTCGCTGACGCTAAAGACAGTTTTAAGTCCGTCCATGTATCCCATAAATTCCATAACTGTGAATCGCAGCACTCTAAGATCAATGGTAAAAACTGTTCAGCTGATATACAAGTTTGCATTGGGACTCCTTGACAGGGCACGCCAGAGGAGTGGACACTCCTTGGCTGTTAGAAGAGACATTTTGAGGGAAGGTGCTCAGAACGTTTTGATACGGTCTGTACAACAGAAATGTTTCCCTGAACTCATGAACGCTTGCACCCAGGTTGTGAATGTACCAGACGGCCACAAGCTATCCAGCTTAGCACCATTCATCGACCGTCACGGGATGCTGAGAGTGGGAGGTCGTCTTCAGAACTCTACAATGCTCTTGGGCATAAAGTGTCCACTAGTGGTACCTGAAAAACACCCTATATCAGTAGCCCTGATCCGCCACTTTCACACAGAGGTCCAGCATCAAGGTTCGTACATCACTCATGGAGCAATTCGGATGGCTGGATTCCACATTCAACGAGGCACCTCGCTCATCAAACGCATCATTTCCGAGTGCGTATTGTGTCGCAAGTTAAGAGCAAAACTCGGAGAGCAGAAAATGGCCGACCTGCCAAGGGATCGGCTAGAGGAATGCCCCCCGTTTTCCAACGTTGGCCTTGACGTATTTGGCCCCTACCAGGTAGTGGAAGGAAAGAGCACGAGGCGCAGCAACTCTCAGAAAAAGCTCTGGGCACTTTTGTTCACGTGTCTGGTGTCCTGTGCCATTCACGTCGAGCCCCTGCCAGCTCTCGACACATCAAGCTTTAAAAACGCGCTCCGTCGTTTCATAGCCATCAGAGGACCCTGCAAGATAATTCGCAGCGACCGCGGCACAAATTTCGCGGGCGTCCACAATCAAGACGAAGAAAACCTGTCATACGCCGATCTGCAAGCAGAGGCAAATGACAAGGGTTGTCAGTGGATCTTCAACCCCCCAGGAGCAAGCCATCGAGGCGGAATCTGGGAATGAAAAATTGGGACACTGAAAAACGCCATGGCGACATCGTTGGCGCGAGCGGGATCACACAACCTATCCCGAGACGATTTGTCAACATTTTTTCATGAGGCCGCCAGCATCGTTAACAACACACTACTGTGGGGAGTGTCTTCCGACCCTAACGATCCTTCCCCTCTCTCCCCAGCGATGTTAATGACCATGAAGTCGCCGGACGACTCAGCTGGCACATTTTTGGACGCCGATCTTCTTGCGTACGGAAAGCGCAGATGGAGACGGGTACAATTCCTCGCAGATTGTTTTTGGAATCGGTGGCGCCGCTCATATCTTTCAAATTTGACATTTTGACGAAAATGGAAGAGCCCTCGAAAATATGAGGTCGGCGACATCGTACTCGTTCAGGACCGCAACACTAAACGGAATCGCTGGCCCATCGGGTGCATTTCCGCGACATCCACAGGCAACGACGGGCTCGTCCGTTCTGTGTTCATCATCCTTGCATCCAGCGAAAAATCCGGGCACAGGGCGACAGTAGAGAGGGCCGTCCAAAACATAGTACCGATCCTGGAAGCACCCGGTATTTCCACATAGACTGTTGTCGTTTCCTTGGGTTGCATTTTTTCGGTCTTCGTCCGAGATGGAGAGTGTCCTGACAGGTTAGGATATATAATAATCATAAATAAATTGGAATTTGTATTAGAGGAAAAAGGGACAGAGGGATACTCGTTAGCTGGCAATACCGAGACGCTGTGACGTCAGCGGCGTGCCGCCATAGCGGTTGTCTGGTCTCACCATCAAGCTACAGCACAGTATAGCCTATAGTCAGCATCGTTTTTTAAAAACAGTGTTAAGTTCCACACCAAACCAAAAATGTAAGATATTGTGCAAAGTGTAAAACGTGATCGTGAGTATACTTAACTCTATAAGTCCGTCGATATCAGCAGTATGCCAAGTGTGTATTATCATAACTGTGAAAAGGCAGCCATAGCCTATGCAGACTGGAGGCCAACTGTGATATCCACATGTGACGCTGAGGAATGCTCAGGGGGCTAGAGTCATTTAACATAATATTCTGTCGCCAGTTATAACTGCAGAATTCATATATAATACTGACATGTATCAGTATAGGCATTTCACTGAGCCAGGAAGGTATCTCATCCAAGTTTGTGATGAATAAAATGTGATTAGTCATTCATGCTCAATCACCAGTTTTTCAGCACAAGTATAGCTGTAGAATCAATGCATATATACTAAAAAGTTCCCTAGACAATGTTATGTGCCTTATTGAGTGTGGTTTCTAAGTCTATGATTTTTATACATGGGGTAGAAAAGTTCCTTAGACAATTTTGTGTCCTTTATTGAGTGTGCTCTAAGTATAGGATTTTTCTGTGTAACAGTGTCTAATGTAGACAAATGAGTTCTAGTCTACAGCAGCATTCATAAGCAATACCCGTGCTTTGATCTGTCAATCATGGTAGTTTACTATATTTTTGATTAAGAAGCTTTGCAATGCAATTCCATTTGTGTAGACACACTCAGGCAGTTAAATGTGATGTACAAGATATAATGTGTTCAATGTAGGTATAAAGGGTTTGCACACCACCCAACATTGAAAAGAAAATTCCTCATACAATTTCTATATTTTTTATTCAGTGTGCTTTAAGTGTATGATCTTTCGACGTTGGGTGGAAGATTTTCCTTAGACAATTATATTGCAAAAGAAAATTATACTTTTGTATACATGTGGCAGCAACTTGTTATTTGAGCTGTAACTGTGAAATAAAACCACACCAGCCTTGTTCAGTGTAGCTTCCAGGGTTTTCAGTCAGCCTCAATGGCCAGTATTATGTTTGAGCTACATTCTAGTGTATGCACATTGAAAAGCTAATCATGTGTGCCACTTCAGACGCCAGTAATATGTTAAAGTATTTAATTTTAAGTTAAATAATTAGTTGTGTAAACTTAATTTGTGATTTGTTCTCAGATCACGGCGTGTCAATAAAGACAACTTCCAGCGACCTCATCATTTATCCTACGGGGCACGCTTAAGTCCCGGACACGCTGCGTACCACCTGGTTAAAGAGAAACTAAATTCGATCAGATATCACTTTATTTCCATAATTGTACAAGTAGAACACGCAAATCAACTAAGATTTGCTCACTCCAAATCGTTGCCAGATCACCCTATGTTAGGCAGTAAACATTTTGTGAAGTAAAATATTACAAAATAAAAATTGTTCATAACCCCGAAAGTGTTTGCGTACCACCTGGAAGTCCCTCGCGTACCACTAGTGGTACGCGTACCATAGATTGGGAACCACTGGTCTAGAGTAATTCCTCTGGGCCACCCTGAGTCACTCCATTCAAATTAACCAACCAAGTGAGGGCATCACTGGAAGATCCAGCTTGTTATAAACAGCACCGCATGCTTAGCAGGTAGTCACATAGCAAGAGAGTGGCTATTCAACATCACTGTCGTTTATTCCATGCATGTACTAAGAAGCTTGGTCGACTGGTGAGCGAATCTGCTTGCAAGCAGAAAGACCTGGGTTCGAATCCCGCTGCCGACATGGTTGACGCAGCGAGAAATACGGCGTGGGACTTGGGTAAAACAACCGAATAATTATCGAAGTAATTATCCGACCGAGGAATGGACCAGAAGGTTCGTTCCTATAGCCTCATTCTATTCTATTCTATTCTAAGTCTTTCATTGCATCCACAACAGTCATGTTACATTCCTCATCCAGCCCTACAAGAAATCTCATACCAGAGTCCTCTTCAGCACACCTTGCATTCCACTTATTTTCTCCACACTGCTCATGGATCACATCCATGAGACTCTCTCGCTCATGTTCATATTTACTACATTCCAGGAACAGATGTTCAACTGTTTCCTCTACTCCTCTGTTACACAAAACAACAACAAACCAAAACGTATATTTCCAATAAAGTTGGTACATAAGAAATGTAAGAGCATTGGTTTTTAAAAATGCTTTATCATAAAATCCTTATGTGGTAGGTATTCTATGCGTAGTATCATAGATGATAGAACAGCAGTACCTACGGGTATACATGAACATTCACATCACGCAATGAACGTTAAATATACGTGGGGAAACAAATGAAACTTCGCTTTTTCAATGATGACTTAAAAGGTAATCATTGGTGATACATATAAATTCTGACGTGGTAGGTATTATACGGATTTTAGGTGATAAGCGAAATATTTTCTTTAGGTACAGATTAGATTTGACATCATTACATTTAACTGAATTGGATGTTTAACATCCGAGAAACAACGAAAAAAAAATATGAGAGCGAAAACTTAAAAGATAAAGTTGTGATTGTTATTAAATTGAAATTGTAATTTCTAATTACTGGTTGACCGTATGGTAAGGCTTGCTGATGATTGATTTAATTTAATCATTATTACAGTTATCTGTAAGCATCGTGTTTAATATGAACGGGCGTTACATATGAGAGAAAGAGAGTAAAAAAATAAGATATAACGGTGAATGTGTCAAATTTTCAATACTTAGATGTTGATATAGATAAAAAAAATGTAGTAGACTAAAGTTCTGAGGTTTCAGTCACTTATTGTAGCAAAGCAATTACTGACATGGACGGATAAATTTTTTGATTATGTATTCGATAAGTACAAAAATAACTTAAAAGATTACATATATACATATATATATATATATATATATATATATATATATATATATATATATATATATATATATATATATATATATATATATATATATATATATATATATATATATATATATATATATATATATATATATATATACATACATACACATACATATACCTATACATATACATATCCATTTACATATCCATACATACATGCACACATACGTACATGCACATATCACATGTATGTACATACACACACATACATACATGCTCATATATACATATGTGTATACTCGTATACATCTAAATGCCTCGGAAAAAGAATAATCTGAAGAGTAACATTAATTCATATGAAATTCTATTCAGTTTTAGGCAAAACACAATTTATAATCTATCAAGACATTTTTTTATGCTCTATGAAAATCAAACCTTTCTAACATGTTAATCAGGTTAAAAAAGCACCAATTTATAAGCCTGAAATATAACAGAAACAAATTAAAAGTAAAAAATAAAAAACATCCCGGTTTTTGATACAATTAAATTAGTCGATTTGACTCCAGAGCTGAGGAATTATAGCACGAGTTTGACATATAAGTATGTTTCGTTTGACTATTGTTAGCTGTATTTCAGTTTATACTTAAGTTGGGTGACATAAACACATGGTAGATACTTATATGGAGCATGTTTTGTTACTAAGTTAATTTTCTTTAATCATGCATAGGAGCTAAGATTTCTGTATTTGTTTGCTACTTTGATAGGCCAAAGTGTTGTGTCACGTTTTTTTTTAAATTTTTAATTGATTGGTTTTTCTTCATATGCGTGGGCAGTTTATTCCAAAGCAATGCACCTGAAATTGAAAGAGCCCTTTGTCCAGCATCGGACGAGAGGACACTGATGTTAACATCGTGTCGTCGATCAGGTTTCACACCCTTGGTAGTAGGTGGATAGAATTTAACAACGTTGGCTGAACTTTGAAGGCGATATAGAAAGGAATGTTTCCACTGATCCGGCACTTTGTTTGTCGCAATTGAAGTATTGATTATCAAATGAAGCAATGGTGCTGTAAAATTGAAACTGTCTTTGATGTATTGAAGGCTTATGTTGTCATGTCCAACTGCCTTAGTCTTTTTCAGCGAATATAAGATTCTGCGTATTTCCTGTAGACTAACTGGATTTGGTTTTCATATGTTAGTTGTATTTAGTAATTGATCAGGATTAAGGCCAAAATCAACACGTTTATGTGTAGTAAATTTGGATATTTCATCGAAGACTTTTGCTCCGACTTCAGAGAAGAAAGTATTGAAATTAGTGACTGTTTCCAATGGATTTTCGAATTTCTTTTTTTCTTTTATGTCTTTGTACTGTGCTATTTCTTTGCTGATTTCCCAGGTTCGTTTTGGATTTTTCTTTGTTGTTGCCTTTTGGAAGTGCTTTCGTTTTGTTTCGTTAATTTTTTTACGGAGAGCCATTGCATGATGTTTATAACGGTCTCGTAGAGAGTTGTTCAATTTGTTACATTGAAATTCGTATAAGTAATTTTATTCACTTTGCACAATTGTTTTATTTCATCTGTTGTCCAGGCGGTATGCTTTAGTTTAACTTTCCTTGTGGTGTATGGTGCACATTCGTTTAAGGCTCCTAAGAAATTCTCATTGAAAATTGAGACTTGACTGTCAACATCATCGGTGAGTTCCATACTTTGAAATTCATTCCTCCTATCCCATAGTTTTTCCAGGAATAGTTCTGGTGTGTATAGAGTCTTCATACGGTAGGTAATTCAGCAGGATTTCGGTTTCTCTTATGCTACATTAATGAAACATTCTACCGCGTGATGGTCGGATACGGAAGGTGATATTTCAGTGCTGATTATTGCTTCAGGATTATTAGTAATTGCTAGATCTAAGGGAGTTTTGGAATATTTTTTTATGCAAGTTGGTTCTTGGACCATTTGCGATAGATTAATTCTGTTTAGCCTTTTGGTTAGCTTATTACTTTTATTAGTTAGGTCTACGTTGAAATCGCCGAAAGCATAGAAGAATTTTTTGGTTTCTGAAATTGTTCTAAGAGTTTTCTGAATAAACTCTAAAGATGATTGTAAAGAAGCAGATGGGTGTCTGTAGACGGTGTCAATAATGAAAGATTTGTACTTGTTTACCTGTACGTTAAGCCATACCATTTCTATACCCTCACACATTTCTTTTTCCAAAATCTGTGATGTTGTGTAGACCTGTTTGATGTAAATGCAAGATCCGCTACCTCTACTTTTTTTTGCCATCGTTTCGGTAAAGTGAATAAGCTAGGATATTAAAATGTGAGCTTTGAATTCTGGGATCAAACCATGTCTCAGATACGCATAAAATGTCAATGTCCTGAGTTATGATCATTACTTTGATGTCATCCAATTTGTCATTGAGGCTTCGCGCGTTGATATGTTTAATTTTGATACGATTTATTTTACGGTATTTACTCGAAGTTGTCCATTCGTTACGTCATGCGGAACATTTTGCATTTAAGTGTGGGGGTTCTGTGAGGTGCTGTTTGGTGTTTGTGGTGCCAGCCAAAGGTGTTGTGTTTACCTTTGCATTATTGTCTAGTCATCTGGATGCTGAAATTTTATTAATGGACGCATTTTTTTCCTTAATGAGAGCACTATAGTGGTAGTCTTTCAGATGGACTAATAAAGGGGATTTGTTTATGTTCTGTGGCATTGTAGGCTGAACTATTGTCTTCCAAATGCCGCCGTCCTTTTCGCTGTAGATATGGATCGGTTTTTGTAGAGCATTGGAAGTAATTTGCGGGATGAGGTCCCCGGCTGCATGATCGAATATTTTATTATGGACGTATTTCTGTACTAAAAGATCAAGTCTACCACTGTTCTCGTCGATCAAATTTCTGTAGTGGTTTTTATTTCTTGTGCTCTCAGTTTCGATGGCTTTCATTAGAAATTTATAGGCTTGCATTGAGTTCGGTGTTTCGTTAAGTTGAAGGGCTACTGCGTGGAGGAAACAGTGTATGTCAGCCAAAGTGTGAGCCAATGTTCCATTCAATGATTTTGTTACATCATCCAAGGAACTTCCCACATGGGTATATATAGGATTGGATGATGATTCTAAGATGTAATTCAGAAATTTACCGTGAGGTGGTTTGATATCGTTTGGAGTTTTCCTATCGTTATGGTTTTTGTGATCATCATTATGTTTGCCTACATAATCATGGTACCGAGTTTTTATTTTTGTAGTTTGGCTGAATTTTTGAGGAGAAGGCGGCATTTTTATAGTTTTGTCTACCTTTTGTATGTTTATTTGGATGTCTATGACTTAAGGGTAATAGGGGCATTGCGCAGTCCATGCTTGTATCGTTAGAAAGTAAGGAGAATTTATTATTTGTTTGTACGTTATAGTTGTTTGCTATTGAGTCTGTGGATAGTTGATTTATGTGTATTAAGTGCTGATTCGGTAGACTGCCGTCATTTCCTTTTGAGTGCATTTTCATTTTGGGAAGGTCCAACGCGTGTAAAGCATTTACGTGCTTATGATTTGTTACTGTTTTAGAACATGTGTTGTTTATTTGGGTTTTATTCATTATTACGAGTTCATTGGGCGACTGTTCCAGATTAGTGTTTTTGTCTGGGATTTTTCCAGAGAGTGAGTAGTACGGTGTGTTGAGTGGCAGCGTTGATTTCATAGCAATTTGGACAAGAAATTTTTGAGTTTCCTTTCTGATGTGAGGCAAGGTTTAGTGGTTTTTGATTGTCTGAACGTGAGTTAAAGCACATGTTCGGAGTGGAATAAATGTGAAATCCAATTCTTTGCAGAGCGTGAGCGCTTTACTCAGTTGTTGATCACTGCAGAAATTGACTATATAAGTACGGGCAGTGGAGTGTTTTGTTGCAATAATTTTTTTGATTTGAGTTAGGCCTGATTGTGAAAGGTGCAGGTCCCGGAAACAGATTATGTTATTATCAAATTTTGGCATTCGATTTATAGTATGCATAAGGTCATTAAATTGACCAGATGAGATGGTTTGGATTCGGCATATGGTGTAGATGTCATTTCTTTTAACTGTTGAGAAAATATTGTCTCCCACAAGTAAAGTGTTAAGAGGTGTCTGATAATTTTAATAGGGAGAAATGGTGGAGGGAGTTATAGGTATAAGGTCGTATGAGCTGATGTGGACATTTAGTTTGAATAGCTGTTCAATTATAAACTAAATGTTGGATAGAGCAGTGGAGACTGATGTCGGTTTAGGTGGTACACGTTGTTCTAGGAATTTTTGCAGTTGTGTTGCCGTAAGGGTCAGGTCACTATTTAATTTGTGGATAACATGTGAGCTCTTTATTTGCAAAGGATGCAGAGAGCCATCAAAACTAACGCTGTTACTAACATTGCCTTGCCCTGAGATTTGAGTGGGGACTCGGGTGGAAGTCATCTGCGTCAGATCACATAAACTTATGAAAGAATTTAGTTCAAATAAGTGGTTAATTATTAGTTGGATATTGGACAGAGCAGTAGCAATTGAGGTAGGATGAGGGGGGGAAGCTCTGTTGTAGATTTCTTTCTTGTTGAACTGGTGTTAAATCCAAACTGATATTTACATCATGGATAACATGCGAAATTTTTATTTGTAAAGGGTGCAGCGATTCATCATAAGTAATTTTTTTACGTGCATTGGAGTGCTCTGCGAATTGAGGAAAACCATTTATAAGCGTATCAGAATTGTTAATAGCATACGGAGTGTTATTTGCATGACATTGACTTTGCTTAAACGAATTCTTAACATTGGGCTTATAATAAAACACATTACCGTCGTGAGATGCGATTTCGTTTCTCACATTAGCGTGAACTGATGGTATTTTCATTGCATTTGAGTCACGCATTTGGTCAGTTGCTTAACAGATATTTTGTTGAGACAATGGCTTAATGCTAGACTTATTATATAACATATTATCGTTCGATGCTATTTGATTATTTCTTACATTAGTATATGCTAGGTGATGTTTTGCCTTTGAGTCCTGCACGGGCCATGATACTGTTGACCTTAAAACTTCTGCTGTCGATTGACAATCCTCCTCGTTGTTCGTTGTTTTCCCCCTCTTGTTCGAAGCTGGTGTGGCTGACGCTGTGGGCCCTGTGTGGGCTGGGGTGTTCAAAATGCCGCGGACAGAATTTAGTTATACATTTGAATCTTCCGTCGTCAGTTTTGTTGACTGTTCTGACAATGCTTTGTGCACTCCGCTGTGAGGGTTGTGCAACTTTTCTTTTGCGGTGAGTCGAGGTGCATTTTTTGTTTTTGTTTCAAGTTCTTTGATTACTGAAGATGTTAATGGTTTGGGCAGGGTCTGCTGTGTTTTACACATATGTGTTGTGTTTACGTTCGTTACCGAAATACTGCGTTTGCGATCGAGATCAGCTGCAGAAATAGTTTTTTTTAGGAATGTCTATGTTTTGAAAGTTGTGTGTTTGCAGATGAAGCTGGTGCTTTTTGCATATGTTAAAATCTTGAGACGGTGGCTGCTCGGGGGCCATTATTTGCGTTTTGCCTTTGCGTGTTTTGTGTGTTGCCGTAGTTTTGCGGTTGCTGCAGACGTTCTTACTAGTAGAAGATGCCTCGGTAGACACTGTAGATGCAGATACGACCGCCTTATTGGCTGCTTAGCGTGTCATATACGAATGCATGGTGTTTTTTTTGTTTTGTTTTAGTGGTGCGTCACGTTCGAGCTTAGAAGGGAAAATCAAAGGAACCTTTGCCCGACATGTGCTATCATTTAATGATTAATTGTGACTTGGGTAACGTGCATTGGACTCAGTATGGATACTGAGTTTATGTATGTAGAGTGAGAGGGAGAAAGGACGAGAGAGGAATAGAGCGAGAGAGAAGAGAGAGAATGCCCTTTAAAGGTTGGTTGGGGTAGATGCTTTGGAGGGAAAGGTGGAGAGGAGGAGGAGGTAGGCTTTGGAGGGTAAGATGCTGTGGAGAGAAAGTGGAGAGGTGGACGGGTTCGCTTAGGAGGGAAGGAGGTGGAGAGGTGGAGGGAAGTTGTTCGTAGCGACACATAAGTGAGGCTTTGAGTTTCTTGCGATAGGCAAGTACGAACACGGTGGGAGGGGTAGGAGGTAGCGTTCATATCTATCCAGAGATGGTCGGTCTAGAACAAAGAACAAAGATGCCTTCCTTTTGTACACAAATGTTGTTTTTTCTTCTTCCTCTTCTTCTTGCAACGAGGAGAGTTATTCTTGCATTTGCCATGGACATGTTTGGATTTATTCAAACTTCGATGGGTGGTGAATTTGGGATTACTATCTCTTTTTTATTAAACCAGTACCTTTGATTATCACTAAGAAGGGTACAGACACTTTCACATTGACACTTTCTTTTGTAATAGTTCGTTTTCCCAATTTTATGTCTGGCCGATATTTCCACTGAGGTACTGCTTTAACTGCGTGAGCTTTCTTTGCAAGGGAGGGTAGGGAGAAGGGTAAGCTCTGCTCGACTGAGGGAGGTTCCTTCAGCGCGAGGGCTGTTCTTAGGCCTACCTACGTTTTTGTAACTGAGTCAGACACTGCAAGCATTTGGACAGGATTATTACTATATTTTTGCTCAAAATTTGCACACATTCAAACTTTAGGTCACTTTTTTCCAGTTTGATGGGGAGCACATCCACGGGGATGTCAGTTTGATTTAGATGCTTGGTAGTACTGTTTTTCTGTCACATTTTGAATAATTTGAGCACCAATTTTCTGGTGCGTCTGTTCACGGGTACGGTCGAACAAGTACACTGCAGATATAACCTTGTATTCCCCTCATTCCACATCCATGTACGCCTATTCACACTTAATGCCTTACATCTGACAGCAAACAGGAGCTGGCTGCCAAAACTTCCATCATAAATCATTTTAAACCTTGTATATTCTTACTGGCATACCAAATTAAAGTAGTTTTCCCATTCATAGTATGCTTCCATTTGTTCAGGCCATACTCTTTTGTTAGTTTTTCAATTTCTTTCTTCCACTTATTGCAATCCCACTTCATTCCTTTACCTCCATGACCTCTCAATAACCAATCATCCATAGTTCTTCCAATTCTAACACAAACAGTCTTCTGAATCTTCAATTTTCTTGCATGCCCCCAGCAAATATTCTCCCAAAGATTTTCACTCAGATTCCATTCAAAGATTCGTTTAACCCACCTTTTATTCTCCATTTGCTCAATTCTCACCTTATAATTCAACATAGCCTTTATAATTCTTTCAGAAAACAGAGTTCACCCTAGATCCCCTCTAAGAGCTATATATATATATATATATATATATATATATATATATATATATATATATATATATATATATATATATATATATATATATATATATATATATATATATATATATATACTCGTATATATACAGAAAAAATAACATGTCCTCTATAGTGGCAACATTTCCAATGAAAATAGACAGATCTAGCGGTACTCTCCGGAGTAGGGCGTCATTTCAAATAGGTTAGCACAATAAAAAGTACTACCTCTGAAACAGTGTCAAATCCGATTCCATTAAAAATGTGTTCTTAAGCATAAACTGTTGAGTGCAATTGTGAGTATACTCTAATTTGTGAGCTATTTTGTCCATTGCAGACAGTATACTAGCAACACCATGTATATCCCTGACATTAAGATGTGATAAGCGTCCCAGAGTGTAGTCTTAATTTAACATCATATTCGTTCAAGGTTCTAGATATTTAAATGGTAACTGATGCCAGGTTGTAAATAATTTTTACGTCACTGTAGAAGAACAGCCTAGTCTAGACAGACAAGATATTGGGTTTAATATTTCCGTCTGATAGCAAAAAGTATTCAATTCACGATCAATCTTATCTAGGAACTTATTTCATCAGTGTGCCATTAGTCTATTTGTGATATACCGTGGGTATATGTTAATAAGAGAAAAAATTATTTAGAATCCATAAACAGGATATTAACAATGATATCTGTTGAGATCCAACTTCAATATATATATTTATACATATATATGAGTTGCTGCAGTCACCCATTAAATTACTTCCGTCCCGTTTTCTATGTTCATGTGTGTACTTCCTTCGAGGACTCACTGAGTTCCTTCTTCTTCTTCTTGTAGCCGAGCCTGATGGACGTATAATATATAAGCTCCAGGTTTGGACTGTTTTTTGTTTCACCCCACATTTCATACTTGTAATCGTTGCCGTACTCCATAATCCATGATGGAACGAGGCCTAACTGGTCTAACAGGTTATGGGCCCAGTAACCTTACTTTTGATGGCAATGATGAAAGGTATGAATTGTGGGAAGTTAAATTCCAGGTCTACCTAGACTTGAAATCGTTGAATTCCGTCCTTGAGGGCGAAGAATCAAGTCTGGATGTTATGAAGAACAAGCAAGTGTTTTCCGAGCTCGTGCAAAGGCTCGATGATAAAAGCCTCTCGTTAATTATTCGGGACGCGTATGGAGATGGAAGAAAATCCATGACGATACTGCGTGATCATTACCTCGGTAGCAGTAAACCAAGAATTATTTCTCTGTATTGCGAGTTGGCCGCTCTGAAGATGCAAAAT